>CM075858.1:3068023-3260523 GCA_037975125.1 Latrodectus hesperus | reverse complement strand
AAAGATATATATAATATGATCGTAAATTTATTTTTGTAAAAAGCTCTATTATAATAAATGTAAAATAAATTTTCTAGAAACATATCATCTAGTAAATAAAGATCTTGTAAAATGGAATTAGCATTAGTTTCGGATAATTTACAATAATACATATTAATAGAATACAATAAAAAAGAATAGATTTAAAAGTTACTGAGATATTTTAATTGAATTTAATACTTCGTACATAAAAAAAATTGAAAGGCCAAGTAAAAAGACAATTTTCCATTTCATATTGTCTTCTAAAATGTCTTTTCAAAATAAATAATATCTCTTCATTTATCAAAATGATTGAAGCCCCAAAAGTTTCATTCGATGTTGATGTGCATGGCTAAAAGCAAAATTCATGTCCAGTTGTTAAATAATATCTGAGTTCCAGTCTGGATTCTCCTACCCAATGTTCTCAACGTTATCGAAAAGATGCACGGATTTTAAAAGAAAATTGTCAAATATAATTAGTTAAGAATTGCATTTACATAACTTACACAAGAAGCAGTCTAATAGGTCAACGTTATTGTAAGGTATTTTTATTGACATTGAATAATATTCTAATTACTGATTTTGGTAGCTTTTGACCTATGAGGTGAACGTTGTTTTAAGATATAATTATTAAAAGGTAATGACATATATGAAAATACTAAATATAAAATTAGTCACTGGCTTTAAATTTATAGTTTTCCATTATCGACTAATTTGGTCGCTATTGCTACATTTTTGCAAATGTTATTTTTCCAATTCCAAAACTCTGGTTGAAGAAAGTGAGTAATGAATTATCATATACGTCAATACAAAGCTTATATTTATTGTGACAATTATGTAGTGCCTTCAATTAAAGACAAAAATATCGATGAATTTGAAAGAAGCTCAGTAATACAAATCAAAATTCAGCACTCTTCATTCTTAATTTCTTTAAAAAATTTGACTTCGCAGTTTTATCTCACAGAATTTTCTGTAATTATTCTCATTAATGGAAATGTTAACACAATATTATTTGAAAGCAAAATTACAGTTCTTTTTGTAGATAATTTATCATCCAATTTATTTGCAGTAGAAACAAACATAAATCGTTAACCACCGAAAAGAAACAATTGTCTCCTTTGAAACTCGAAAATGATTTTTTAAATTTTGTATATCTTAAATTAATCTATAAATAGTTAGTGTTAAAAGTCAATTTATCTTTATTGATAATAATTTTTAGTTGGTGTTGGATCAATTATTGAAAATATTTATTTAACTATGAATACCAAAATAATATAGAATATGGCTTAGCGCTAACACGTTTGTGTATTCATTTTAATTAATATTTTGCTTATCGTTCACATGTACATTACTTATAATAAATGGTATAAATTTTGAGATTTTACTTCAAAAAATTACAAATAACACAACAAAAATATCACAAAAAACTCTTTTGACCTAAGATATTATACAAGTTAGTATGATATGAAAAAAATTCATAATTTACTGACAAAGAATAATAAATATTATTTATAAATAATTTATTATGGATGAACTTTTTGTCTAGGAATTTAAGTAAACTTTGAAAAACATTTAAAACAAAATTAGCTTAAGGCATTTAACTAAAAATGAAAATATATGACTAACAATAAAGTATAAAATGTAAGAAGCCCCAAAATATATTTTAATAGACTGGAGATGCAAAAAATATGGAAAATGAAATATGTGCATTTTAATTACGAAATTATCTTCGAATTTGGAAGTTAATAAATAAAAAAATACCTCGTAATTAGTTTTAGTTTAAAAATAAAATTTTTAAGCGAAAGATATTTTATTATGAGATAAAAATAATGAAATATATCATCTAATTTACATGTCTGTCAGTGAAATTTTTAAAAGATTAATTACTTGCATTTCTAGTTTATTTGTGAATTGAATTTCATTCATATATTGATAAATATCATGTTTATTGGTATAAAACAGCTCAGTGAAAATTTGCAATCAAATTTTAATCCCTTATATTTTAAAAATAGTAGAGTCATTTATTTAAATTATTTTAAGAAAGAATCATATATTACTTCAATGGGCTAATTTTTCTATAATTTAAGTCCGAATATTTATACTTTTTAATATTTGGTTCAAATATTTTCTTGGAATTATTAAAATTAATGCAAATACAATTCAAATTTCATTAAACAATTCCAAATTATTATATCAATTATCAAGTTTTGATACTGAATATCTTAATAGTTTGTAATAAAAAACGCTCATAAATAAAAATTAATTTCTTTCATTTAGTATAGAAAGTATAACTATAAATCATTGTTATTATTTTATTTGTTATCCTTTAATTTTCTAAACATTTTAACGAAGGACAGGGATTAGAATGATATGCAAATTTTATTAATCAATATTTAAGTTAGGCTGGAATTTTCCACTTCAGATTTTAATTGACATGTGCTAAAATTTTATTAAAAAATTATTTAAATTATATGTATAATTCTTAACTATCTCTACAATATAGGATGCAGATTGAAATTTGTAAAATATTACTCTTCCTTTCAAAAAATATCTCGTTTCGTATATGTCAATAAAAATTAGTCTTCTGAATTAGTCAAATTAGTCATTACAATATACTTACGGATTCATTTTAACCAAATCCGTAAGTATATTGTAATGACAATAAATTTTAATTAAACTTTATTTTTATAATAAAAATGAGCAAATTGAAATGAAACATTAACATAAAGTTTAAAATGTTTAGCTAAAAATTCTACATGCTGTATTATCAAAATGACAATTTTTTCATGCATTTAGCTTTGAGTAAATGTACCGTGAATAAATGAATGTTTGTTCATTTCATTAATGATAAGGGAATACTCGAATAAATGTTCACAATTAAAAATTGAAGCAAATAGTATGGAAGAATTTAAACATCTATTTATTCCAACATTACGAAAAATGACATAGTTTTCAAATGAATATCTAAAATTATCATAGTACATTAGAATTTTAAAATTACTATAAAATGTTAAAATAGAGGAAGTTCAGTAACTAATCAAAAACTTAAAAAAACTGATTATTCTTTCATAAAAATGGTATTGATCTAATATTTTACATTTATTAAAGATCTTTACATTTTTAGAAAAAAACAACTATTCGTCGAAGCAGTAAAAATACAATCCAAATATTTATGGAAATTATAACACATTTTACGAAATTTTTCTAGAAAGTTGGATAACAGCATGCGTAGTTTTTTTTTTTTTTTTTTTTTTTAATATAGGTAAATGCTGACCATAAAAGGGAAAACACATTTTTTGCTATCTTAAGATCATGAGCTATTTTCTTAGAACATATATTGTATTGGCACTTTTTATCTTAAAAATTATTCATACACTCTACGTATAGATTCTTAAACCTTATCTTTTTATAAATTTTTCAATTTTTCTTGACATTTTAGATAATTTTTTAAATTTTAGTATCATTTTTATTTTTAATTGAAGTGTTTCTAAATTTTAGCAACTAAAGTCAACAGGCTTGATTATAATTTTTTTTTATATTTATCAATAGGAGTCAAATTTAAAGTTAATCTAAAAACGAAAAAAATTTAATTGAATAAAAAAAAAATGGAGAAATTGCGATTTTTCATAGAAACTTTGATATATCATGCATTTTTAATGTTTTCCATATTGCAATAATTATTTGGAAAGCTCTTATATAAAGAATATTTGACAATTTCTATGATAACATAATTATTATTTATGGAATGCAATCATTTTTAAGAAATGTGGATATTTTCTTCTTACTAATCCCTCTGATCAGAAATCAGATCAGATCCATGAAGTCGTCCACTTTTAATTTCAACACAGCCAAACAGGGCCCCTTTGGGAGATCATCACGAAGTAGACCAGCGCAGTCTAAAAGATGAATGAATATTTTAGTATGGCTAATATAAGCTTAAACATTTTCTTTTTTGTGCTATTATAAATATTTTATATTAATAATGGATTTAGTTTTTAAATTATTGCCTCCTTTTCTCTATTTTTTGTCATGTGTTTCTATTTGGTGGACTCCAGACAAGAATATGATGAAAGCGCTACTTTCCTTTGAAATGGAGATCTGTTACAGGTAGAAAATTCGTCTCATTCGCTAGTTTTATATCCAAGCCTTATTCAAGGATCGAATCCGGGCCCACTCGGTGAGAGACGATTGTCATAACCACCATACTCGCTGGTTGACACTTTACGCCATTTTAAAGTAAAATAAAACAGTCCACAAATAAAAGTGTAGGACAGTTCTGAAGCAGTATATATATATATATATATATATATATATATATATATATATATATATATATATATATATATGTGTGTGTGTGTGTGTGTGTGTGTGTGTGTGTGTGTGTGTGTGTGTGTGTGTGTGTGTGTGTGTGTGTGTGTGTGTGTGTGTGTGTGTGTGTGTGTGTGTGTGTGTGTGTGTGTGTGTGTGTTGTTGTTGTTGTTGTTGCTTATCTCCAAGGGGTCTGACGGAGTCCGACCAAATCTAGGAATCCGTTGATGGAGAGAAAATCGATGACAAGGTAGGGTGAAGTGTAGACATCATTCCATAGTATATTCAAACAATCTAAGATATGCTCAGGAGAAGCTTGGTGTCCGTTGCATTTAGGACAGAGGGGGAAGATCTTGTTACCCGCTACAAAAGTGAGGCATTTTAGGGGGCCAGAGGCAAGACGTGCAAGGCAAGTGCTGGATTTCTTATCACAAGAAAGAGCCAGAGAAAGTCCCGGCTTTCTACCCTTGTAGAGGTGGTGATTCAAAGGTACCTGTCAGTCGGTTTTAAACTTGGGCTTTTCTCAGGGAAAAGAGTTCAAGTTAGGTAAGCGCAGAAGAAGAAGGAGCAGAATGACCTGACCTCTCCTTTGCTAAAGTATCTGCTATTTCATTGCCTTCAATGTCCACGTGAGACGGGATTCATTGAAAATAGATATTTTGCCAATATATATATATATAACAGCACACGCAAATACAGATATATATATAGTTCTCTCTCTTTGTTATATAAAATATATGAACTGATATAAATATATGAAATATATATATAACTGAAAAAGCATTCTAGAAAAATCAAGTCAATGATGAAACGAATGTTTAAAATTTAAAAAAAAATTTAAATATTTAATAAATGTTTAACTTTTCAATATCTTATGTCATAAAAAATATTAAATATGGTTAATAACTGCAAGTGAAAACTTTGTTTGCTAACTTAATTTGCAAAATTAAAGGTTCAACGAAAATTTTCTTTTTCTTTCAAAGATATATTTATATAAAATAAATTTTCTAAGAAAAAAGTGTCTTTCTTGATCAAAAATTGCATTTTCAAAATAATATTTAGAGTCAATATGCAAAAACAATTAAGTTTTATTCCCTTTATACTTATAAACAATATCTCAGAAATTAATTTAATAAGAGAGTTGTTTTTCAATTGGTTTTCTCTCGAATATAAAGAATATTTTAGATTCTTTTAAATTTATTTTATAACATTAATGGCTCAGTAATTCATACGAATATTGAATAAATTCGGTAATATATGTACTAAAATAGCACTTATTTAATCATGAATTAGAACAGAAATCATTACATTTACATGTTAACAGGGGGCCGGGAAAGCCTAGTGTACCTAGGGTATCGGCCTTCCATCCGAAAGTGTGGGGTTCGATTCCCAATGCCGTCAAAGACCCCCGAGTACATGCGACATATGTACTCGTTAAATCTGTGGAATCGAAAGTCCTGTAGTTGGTCGTTGAGCAGTTACTATGGGTGCAATGGTCTGGAGAAATTTACTCCCCCTTCAGATCAATGCCAAAATTAAGGGAGTAGACCTCTGGTGGTGCCATCTATCGGAGGATCTGAAGAGCAAAAGTTGTACTTTCACCTTTGGTACTCTGATTAAACGAAAGACGCTCCCAATTGACTTAAATTCGAATAGCCAAAGCATAGCGATCTTGGCTTGCCCAAGTGTCATTAGTAACAACAACAACAACACATGTTAACATAAATTGTTCATTCTTTCGTAAAATTTTAGAAATGGATATGTGGTTCGATTTAATTTCTTTTAAATATTTGATTAATGCACGAAAATACTTATTCGCATGAAGTATTTTTGCATGTGTTTGAATTACGAATCCCTATCAAGAATCAAGTGTAGTAAAGGAATTGGGTGCTTAAAAGATTAATTGCTTGTATTATTATTTTCCCCTTTCAATACAAATCCATCTGCATCAAGTGAAGAAATCAATCAACAATTGAAACCCCGTGAAAGGAAACAATTTCACCTCGGGGAGTCCATATGCTTAACACACTGACAATTTAAATCAGCCCCAAGTGGCACATTATCCTATTTCTTATGAAGATGGCAGCTTAAATGGAGAGAAACCAACTATTGTTCCCAAAAGAGCTGGAGTTTGAGGAGATCCCCAACCCTTTTCAACCCAACATGTAATAAACATAGTCGAGGTCGTAATCTAAATTTTAATTTCTCAACTAGCCAATTACAGTAAGTGACTTGCCTCGACGTAAATAGATTCAGAGAGCCCTCCCTCTTTCATTCCAGTGACCTTCCCCATGCCTATAAACAAAGAAAGGAAGAAATAAAAGGAAAAAGGCACAAAAAATTGTTCTTTATTGCGCTTAAAACACCTGCAAATGAAATTCCCAAAAGTGAAACAAAGCCCTGTTTCTGAAACACAAAAGAAGAACGACAATAGATGGAGGAGGAACAGTTCACTGTGTTCATACAATGCATTGTTATTCTTTTTAGAAGATTTAAAAACGTGGGGGTTGGTGGACTTTTGGAAAAGAAATTTTTTCTCTCTTTCGATATGCGGTGGAAAGAGCGGATAATATGACTTTGGGGAAGCATAATGGTTTTACGGGATTTAAGGGAAGAATAGGAATCTCAAAATTTTCGAATTGTGCTTCGTAAGTCTGTGTCAGAAATGTTCTGTGTCATTTTAAGCAAATGGAAAGAAATCATCTGTAATATTGAAATATTTTAAGAGAAAAAAATCTAAAACGATATTAAAACTGATTCTATTTCTGACTGCAATTTCAAAATGATGTATTATTTTATTTTTACATTTTTCATTTAATTACAAACTTTGAAGTTCCTTACATGAAAAATTAATGAATAGGAAATTATTTTCAAAATATCACTGAAACATTTTACTTATTGCATTTATGTGTAGGTATATATAAAGATATTGGTATAATCAAATCTAAATAATATTACTTCATACTTTAAGGACATCAAGTTAGTATCAATAAATAACTGTACTGTAAAACTGCGTCAATAATTTTATGCTACACGTGATTATAAGTGATTAAAATTATCACTAACATGAAGATTTTTCAATTTGTAACTATGAAAAAGAGTAAAATTGCTTATAGTATTTTATAATTAACAATTAAACTGCAATTTTTAAGGAATTGAAAGAATGATTTTTATAACAAAATACATATATTCTTGGTTTACTTTTTGAATGTGATAATTAAGGAATATTACCTTAGGTAAATACTCAATACTGAAGAAATAGATAATATTTATTGCTCCTAATGTTCTAAGTTTACAAAAAGACTTTATTAGAATTTTTTTAAATTTTTTATATATTTTTAAAATTTATAGGAATTCAGATAATTTTGAGGTTATTGGGAATTATACCAAACACTGTAACTTCTACGATGTAAAAGGAGCTAAATAATCTTTCATTCTAATAATTAAATCTAAAAAACTACATTATTGATTTTTAGAGGGATTCTTCATTGTCAAATTGTCAATGAGCACTAGATACAATGTAAATATAAGTAAATATATTCAATTTGAATTTTTGTATTAATAATTGCGTCTGTAAGTAATAATATTTTTTCACTTAATATGAAAGTGTGTAAACATACTTAACTGAATATATATATATAATCTAATTTACTATTTAATATATAATCTAATTTCATAAAATTTTCTTTTGCTAACAGGCCATTATTTACAATTTTTTTAAAATTATTTACCATTTAAATATTGTGAATATAAATTGGTTGGAAAGTAGTGATGAAAACCAAACTACTCATAAGCGCTATTAATATTTTTGTAAAAGCATCGAATGAAGCATTTGTGCAAATGAAAACTGAATTTATTGATTGTTTATATTTTTTTAAGTAATTCTTTTTAAGTAATATATAATTTATTTATCAAAAACTCTTTCGATTTATTAAAACATTTTTCAAATAGTTAATACATTAAGAAAGCAAAAATTAGAAGAAATTAATATACATATATCCCTGAATTTTAAATTCAGTTATTCGTTAAGTCTGAGGCGTTTCGAAACCTCATATTTTGATTTATTCCTATGCAAAAATCAAAACAGATTGATCTCGCGAGCAAATACCTGTCATGGCAGATTTGTATAAAACTCATTCGATTTCTCCTTCTCAAAAAAGTATCTCATATAACGATACATGAAATATGTGACTCAGGAGCAAATAGGTTTCTTCTCATATATTTTTCTACTCCCCATTCGTGACTTCCAAGGGGTAAACAGTCAGGAAAGAAAAGATAGGTTGGAAAAAATGCTATATTGCAATAAAGCCATTGCTTGCTCGATCCATCTTTCGACGTCTTATATAAGGCAATGGAGAATTAATGTCAGCTCCGGCATGAGAAATGGATGTTTGGTCAATCAAAAAGAGAGTGAAGATTGAACGACTCATACTTACATTATGAATCCAATCTTCTTTTTCCTCTGTCAGTTATATAATCCAAAAACGTTGCTACGAACATTTAAATCAAGCACCATTTTTTTATTTTTGATGTTATAAGTGAATTCAGGTGTTAAGAAAACTATTTAAAAACAGGATGAATTGCGTTTTTAAATCTAAACACATTAATTGAAATATAAAACGTGATTGCTTCACATAAAATCTAGTTAACTTCATAAGGTATTTCTGCTTAGAAATTCGCTTTCGTTGTAGAAAACAGAAAGGTATCAAATTTTACCTGTATTGAAATTTTTTCCTGTTATATACTATACAAATGATTTTTGTATGCATTAGATAAAAAACAATCGAATCAATAAGAATGATTTTCATGGCTTGTAAGCCAAACTATTCAGCTCAATATATCGAAACATTTCAAAACTTTCTCAGTGCTACATTTTGGAACTTTATTTCTAAACATCAACGATATATGTATGGAAGACACTGTTGTCTGATTAATGTAAATAATTGTTTTCTTTATTTGATTGCTAGAAACAAATGTCATCGATTAAAATATCAAAATTTTAGAAGATACTATTTTGCAAAATTAGCCAATAACTGTTTCAGTTTCGCTATGCAAATCCCAACAATAGTTAATAATCTTTGAATTGTGGGATTTCTGAGTGATAATTCCTATAGTGTTTTTCATTAATTGTTACATTTGAAAAAAATTATAAGGAAAAACCACATTTTTTATCGTATGTTTATTTTCATGATATTGTTAAATAACACAAGTTTTAAGGCTTTAAAAAAATCACCTGAGAAATTTAAAATCTGTTTTATTTACCACTTCCATAAATGTAGGAAAATTTTCATTTTATGAGTGTTTGAAGACATGTTTTGACTTCAATAATAACTTATTTTCTAGAAATTATTTAGAATTATTCTGGGAATTATCTCTAAATAGGTAGTTTTTTTTAATAATCAAAAATTAAAATTAAACCATTCAAGAAACGTACATATTTTAAGCAAAATAATAAGGCAAAATAACATTTTGAAGAATTAGTAGTTTATTGCTTTGTTTTTCGATTTTAATTTTTGAATTATATTTTTAATGTCTAAAGTATGTGCCCGTGGAGCAGAATGTGCAAAGAAACATTTTTTTCCTCAGAAAAAAGCAGTTGTTTCTGGATAAAATGATTGGTTGCAGAGAAAACAAAGGCTATTGCAGAACAATAATGTACGCTTCATAAATTTACTTGTTGCTTATATTTTTAGAAGTGCAAATTTTTTTCAAAACGTGTATTTTAAATTATTTTTAAATGTATAATTTAAATAGTTATCATTGTGAGATTAGTTTAAACACATCTTTTTGGCATAAATGTAAACACCTCTTCCATTAACTCACAAATCACGCAGAAGTAAGTTTTCATATTCAGTTATGCTTAATGCTTATAAGATTTGAATACTTCATTATAATGTACATTATTATAATTATTAGTTTGTGTTGTGAAACTTCAATAAATTCTTTTTTATATTTTAAATTCTTCTACAAACAGAAGGAAAAAAAAGCACATAAAGCAAAAGTTTAGTCAAACATATTGAAGTGATGGAAAATATAGATATCTAATAGAAAAAAAACAATAATCAGTTAAAATAACAATAATTCCCATGCAATATATTCCTCTGAAGTTTGATAAAGTTGTGAATATTTGAAAATAACATATGATGTACCTTATTTAGATATGAATAATATATTCGTGGAACATTGTAAACATGTTGAAAGAAAAAAAAATATATAAATTCGTGGAACATTGTCATTCGTGAATTTTTTATTTCTGGAGATTATATATATTTCGATAAAGTGGAAAGCATTACAATGGAAAGTAGTATTAGAAATTCAAGGCGTTTTGTATGGTAGCCCTGGAAATAAGGTCATTTTCACTTTTGGAGGTAAATATGTTTTTCATGCCATCTTTAATGATCAAGTCTTAGGAAACGCTCTAGAAGGAATTGAATAAAATTATGAAGCAGAAATTATATTTAATTTAAATTATCAATTAAAATAATGACATGACTTTTCTGACTTTTCATTTCTATTAATTAAAATGTTGAGATTCATGATTTATTTATGATCATTCTGAAATATTTGATTATATAAATAATTTGTTTAGTTATTCTATAATTAATATTTCTTATTATGATTAATTTCCTTCCCAACTATAATTGCACCAAAGAAAAAACATCATTTTACATTTATTTTAATCTGAGCATTTTTACCAAGCATTAATTGCATCAATAGCAATCTCCAAATAATTATTTTATGCTTACTCGAATGTTTGTTTCAATTTACTTAAGATAAAAATAATCTTGTATAACTACTATTTGCAGCGTCTTTAAATTCTTTTGAAATTTAATTATTTGTTTAATTCTGTAAACATCAATTTCTATAAAATATAAAAATATTTGTATAATTTGTTTGCCACGTTGAATCCTATTGTATTAAAAAAAAACTCTTTCTTAAAATTATAGATATACTTTTACTTATGATTATAAATTATATGTTTACTTAATTCAATAGAATCTTGTTTCTATAAATGGAGGAAAACTATAATTTTAAGAAAACAAATGAATAAAATTAGAAATTTATTCGGCCAAAGTTATCATTCATTATACCCCTTTATTTTTATTAAACAATTAAGGTATTATCTTTTATTAAATTAATACTAAAAAGAACGGAGTCATTTTAAGTAAAAGGTAAAATTATTAAACTAAAATCTTTTTTAAGTTGTGACGAAATTATCTTTAAGTTTGTAAATGCCAATAACACTTATTAGACAAATGTCATTAATTACTTAAACAAATTACTGTGTCTTATTATTTTATTTTATTTTATTTTTTCTCAAAATAAAAACTAGCTGAAATTGTGTTGAGAAAATTAAAAACACCTACTAGATTTTTATTATTTAAATTGAAGGTAGGTATGTAATTGCAGTATGCCATTTATTTTTTGAAAAACCAGAAAAAAATCTATTAATCCATCATTTTCTTGAAAAGATTCTTATATGAAATGTATTATTATTATGTGACTATTATACTCAAAGACATTTCTTCTTCTAGGAAGCTTTTTATCTCCCGTCACTGTAACAAGACTTGCTTCTCTCTCGTCCTGTTACGAAACTGAAGGACAAGTCCTGACGTTAATTGATAGTCCTTGTTTGACCACACGTCTCTCAGAAACTGACCATTAAGAGAAGAGGAATGATCACTCCAGAAAAGATTTTTTTCTTGTCTACCAATCATTTTAGGTTTGTTCTGAAGATTTCGAAAAAAAAGCGTTACAACTTGATTTAGATCATTGCTTAGGATATCATGTCACCAATCATGTGCGTCATTCATTTTTATGATGATAATTTTTCATCACAAAAAATTAATTTTATCTCATAGTATAAATAAGATAATATTTTGTAAATTTGTACAAAAATTATTGTTTAAAATATACAAATAATTCAACACTACTAGTATTAGAATCATGAGAGTTGTAGTTAAAATTGAGGAAATATAATGTGAAATAATTAAGTTGAAATCAATATTTAATATCTTTTTATTTTACAGAAATCATTGATTAAATATTGTTTATTTTGTTGAGAATGTACAATAAATTTTAAACGTGAAAAAAATTATGAATAATTCGACGAGTTTTTAACTGTTAGATTTTTAAAATGTAAAATGTGGATGATTTATTACCAATTAAATCATAAGAATGAAAACCTCAAATATTTCGTTAGATTATTATTGATCAGCTGTATTTTACTGACTTTCTTTCAGCTGGATGAAATTAAATTTAAGAAAACAAATCTTTTGAAAACATATTCCCTAGTTTTGTTCGTGTTTTAATGTGTAATCATATGGTAAAATTATCAAAAAAAATGTTTATTAAAGATATAGATAATGGCATATTAAAACTAATTTTCGGAATTAGCAGTAGGTTCATTTGCATTTATTTTAAAGAATTTTCCTTTGAAGATAAATATTACTTGCTCAGAGTGTTTTTCTTTTAAAAGAGTTGTTTTCGATTTACTCCAACAAAATATCAGTTTTGAAACTCACGAGCAACAGAAATCATTTATCCTAAATATTTAGAATGATTGTAAACCAAAATTATGAAATAGCTAAAATCTAGCAAATACTGTAGAAACAGTATTTGCTAGATTTGAGCTAAATGTTTCAATTTGCATAATGATGTTTATTAAAAATGACAGTAAAATATATTCATTTATTTTCGAGAATCTATTTTATTTTATATAGATATACGTAAAAATTTGCATTTAGGATTAAATTTAAATACAACATACATTTACACAGAGAATACATATTTATATTTTTTTTTGATTTTTTAAGCTTATATTTTATATGATTTGATAAATTTAATTATATTCTATGTATGCTCACTATTAATTTGCCTTCACAATAAATTAATTGATTTAATATAATAAACTTTAAGCTAAATTCTTGTCAAAAAACTTATTAATTTTTAGATTCTTTCTTAAATACCCTTTTAACCACACAAGTTTAACAACTAAATAATATTATATCATGTATTATTGTTATCTAAAGAGTATGGTTTCAGACATTGCAAATTCAATATGATTTTTTTACCAATACGATTATATTTTAAAATGTTCATAGTATATTACCTAAAAGAAAGTTATATTTTATCTATATGTCTGCGAAGAGGTGTTTACAAAACTAAGCTAATATACAAAAAATGTATATTCTTTTAACCTTTTCTGTACCATATAGATAGATGTTACCCAATTTGACAATTACAATATAAGTATTTTGCACACATCATTTGATTTATTATTTGTATAGGAAATTAAAAAATTGGAAATATTTATTGGATATTTTAAATTATTTAGTTTATAATATTAACTGCTTTTAACAAGTAAAATCAAATGATACGTCTAAATAAAAATATGTATAATAAATTTAATATGTATAATAAATTTAAAAAATTCGAAATATTTATTGGATATTTTAAATTATTTAGTTTATAATATTAACTGTTTTTAACAAGTAAAATCAAATGATACGTCTAAATAAAAATATGTATAATAAATTTAATATGTATAATAAATTTAAAAAATTGGAAATATTTATTGGATATTTTAAATTATTTAGTTTATAATATTAACTGTTTTTAACAAGTAAAATCAAATGATACGTCTAAATAAAAATATGTATAATAAATTTAATATGTATAATAAATTTAAAAAATTGGAAATATTTATTGGATATTTTAAATTATTTAGTTTATAATATTAACTGTTTTTAACAAGTAAAATCAAATGATACGTCTAAATAAAAATATGTATAATAAATTTAATATGTATAATAAATTTAAAAAATTGGAAATATTTATTGGATATTTTAAATTATTTAGTTTATAATATTAACTGTTTTTAACAAGTAAAATCAAATGATACGTCTAAATAAAAATATGTATAATAAATTTAATTGATAAATTCATAATCTTAAGTTATTGAAAGGCTATCTCGTAAAAGAAATTGCAATTATTTTATAAAATTTCTTTAATAAGTAATTAAATTCCTGAAAATATTAAAATTAACATCTCTTCGTCATATAACATAATAAAACCAATTTTTCTGTACCTATAAATGTCTATTTCATGAAATAATAGGACATATTTTATAAAATATAATGTTTAAATATAAAATTCTTACAAGCACTTATTCAGTTTTCTTCCATCATGAAAATAAAAATTTCATATAATTCATTTCTCCAGTTTTCATTATTTGATTTGAAAATATATATAAGTGCATAAACTACTAGATACATCCAAGGTAAACTTCAATGAAATATTTAATAAATAATGGAAATAACATTTTAGCAAAAGATATCGATCATGAAAATATTCCTTTCCTACATTTTCTACCAAAGCTTTCCATTGCCTGCTTTTGACTTGACAAAAAAATGCAATTTCAGTTGTATCTTTTTTTTTTTTTTTTTTTAAACAAAATCTAAAATTGATAACTTATGGCAAAAATTGGACGAATGAAACAAAAAAAGCGTTTTCTTTTGAATCAATAAAAGCTTACCCTCTTTTTTCTCTTTAAGATTCGAGCAAGAAATTTCAAATTTTTGCTTGCTTACATTTTAATGCACCTCTCGCCCGTAATAAATCAAGCGCGCCCTCCCCCGCAAAATACATTGAAAGTATATCCCCTCTGGGTACCATTGCGTTCGGCAATGATATATTTTATATAAAAGGGGAAAGGGGTGCGAGATGAAAAAGAATGGCATGAAAGAAGCTTTGAAATTTAATGTTGGGGGTGGGGGGGTTCACAAGCAAATCTCTAAAATAAATCACACTTATGAGCAGGTCCCTCAACGTGTGGGAGGTGGAGATGCTTTCGAAGAAGGGGTGTTGGTGAGGCAGCAGGGGTGCTTAAGGCCAAGCGATTTTAATGGCAAAAGCAGGGGTAGGGATTGTTGATGATTATTACGAGCTTTGTGAAGTATTGGAGTGCGGCGATGGGGGCTCATAATGGGCAGGATTCCCAATGCACCCCAGTGTTTGTCGAACAGTTTAGTGGTTGATTTGTTGGATTAGATTCAAAAGATAAGCTACGTAATGTAGAATAATGGTTACCTTTAAATGCGTAAAACAGTTAACATAGAAACAAATTTCACTGAAATTTCTAGATTTACAAAATACATTTGGTTAACAATTTGCTTTTATATACATGTGAATGAAGGAATTTTCCGGTTTGCAAGAGTTTAAACAAAGAAAACTGCTATAATCTGAAGATGAGAATGATTAAATATTAAAGATTTAATTACTCTTAATGATATACTGTTCGGAAGATTTTATAAATTTAAGCGAATAATTTTTAAATATATTTCCTTTTCTAAATGATATTCAACTTAATCCCTATTCCAGTTGATATTAAACAATATGCGAATAGCATCATAATTTATTTTATATTATGAAATTGTATTTATTGTAGTTGTACATGTTTATATTTATACTGATCTTTAAATTACGTTTTCTTATAATAATAAAGTACTATTGAAAGTATCTCTCACGTTTCTAATATTACTTTGAGTTCGAAGTTTTATAATAGAAACAAACACTTACACTTTTTATAGACTGCATAGTCTTTCTGTATTATTGTTACTTATAAAATAGAAGTTTAATTATTTAAAAATATATCATAAAAATATATTGTTAATATAATTAGATTCAATTAATATTTTATATTTGATCATCAGTAATATCAAGCTACATTTCTGATAAAAGATAAATATGTTTATTTTGTGATCATATCCTATTTCACGAAATAGTAAAATATAAATGCAGTGCAAAATCACTATGTTTATAAAAACTCAACATTATAAAACATGAAAGTTCACACAATAATAAAGGCTCTTTAAACCAGATTTCATTTTATTTTTAAGTACTTAGTTTATTTTCAGATTTAAAATGTATAAACGCCGACAGATGGCTGAATGGTTAGCGTTCCTGACTCCCCTGAGCTGTGGGTCCTGGGTTCAAATCCTGGTTCGGGCATGGATGTTACTTTCTTTCTATATTCTTTCTGTGTTTCTCTGTCCTTTCTTCTGTGATAATGTATGAATGTGGCTTACCCTACAAACGGGTTTGTGGTGGTATGGCGCGGCCAACGCTACTCGCCTCCGTGACTTGGTTCACAAGTGCCCGTTGGGTTACAACAAAATGAGTAGCAGTTTCTGGCCTTGTTGTGGCATAGGGTTCGTCACCCAAGTGCCCACCATTGAAAAAATATATTAACTGGTTTAACTTTAGGAAAATTCAGTACATGAAATTAACTTCATATTTAAGATAATTTCATTTTCCTAAAAAAATTGTTCAAAGATACAAGGAACTACAAAACCTGGACTTCATAGCCTTTTTTAAATCAAATTCAAAGTATATCACTAATTAACGGGTGATTTTAAGTGAAAATATTTGTCGGAATAATATTTTATTAATAAGTACTAAAAATAAAATAATAGTATATTTAACAAAACACACACATAAATATATATATATATATATATATATATATATATATATATATATATATATATATATATATATATTTTTTTTTTTTCATCATTTAAAATTCACTGAGACGATTCTTGGAATTGCAAAAAATGCATACATCAATAAATGTTTTACAGATAAATTTTATAGAAATATGTTTCGTAATCTGAGTAAATATTACACTAATCTTTTATAAAGCTGTCAGTATGTTCTTCATTTTCCCAAATAATTTAAATTGAGTTTCTTGCTTTAAAATTCAAAGCCAAATAACACAATACTTTCAAGTGCAGTGTTATGAAAATCCATTGAAAATATTCTCTTTATATTTGGCGCTTTCATCAGAATTATAACAAATAATTACCACGTGAAACGATTTTTCAGAAATATTTCCTTTATTTCTTAAAAGCAATGTACCCAATTTGAAATCTCTGGATTTATACTCTTCTTAAACTTTATTGAATTTTTATTCTATGATTTTTTTTATAATTTTTACTTGATTTTATAATATGGAACATTTAATAATATAAAAAAGTTTTTTATAAAAATGTTGTAAATAGGAAGATAATCTTACCAACGTTTCTCCATCAAATTAGATTTCTTTGTAAAAATGTGTTACCTTTTTTCTTTCTCTTGTTATGCAAAAAAAGATAAATGGTATATTTGCGTTTAATTTTTCAATCTTGTGATATCTTTTTAGAACATCGAGTTTTACAATGTCTGATAGATTATGTTTTACAGCCTTTTTACGGAGATTTTCAGTATTTTCGATTCCTTTTACTCTTGTAACATTATTGCTATTCAATTTTCAACTAAATGATAAATACTTTCTGGCCTTAATTTCCAAATAAAGAATTGTTCCCTACTCAAGGATAAAATGATAAAATAAATCTACTTTTTTTGATGATTTAATAAACTTTCACATCTGGAAATTTGTTTAAAGAAATTAGAGGAACAACAAATATTTGTAGAAATGTATATAATACAAAGTATTTTTTTAAAAAAAATATTTAGTATATAGTTTAAAATTGCATATTTTCTAATTCCATTTTTAAATTATAAAATAATTGCATATTTACTAATTACATTTTCTACAAATTACTATAATTCCAGTCAAGAAGTACTTTAAAAAAATTGTCTAATTTATTTTTATTTCGATATTAGATTTGAATTTAATATCTTGAGTTTCAAGTTAGTCTTAAGTATTTACATTTAAAATTAATAAGATTATCACACCTTTAATGCTTTATGCAAAAAATATTTACATTCACTTAATAGCTATTTATACTAAGTATTTGTCGCATACTGTACTACCTTGATCGGAACAAACTAGAAACATAAGTTCCGTATCATTCATCGGAAGGTGTTCAAAGAAAAAAATAATTTTAAAACTATTTACCAAAATTTTAATTTCCTTAAAAAATACATTTTATTTTCACTGGGGAGTCAAAATTTCGCTTACTAGTAGAATTTTAAGGAATATTCACTAATAAAACAATCTTAATCATTACTTTTCCTTTATTTGATGTTTTTTTAAAAAAATAATTTAAAAGTTTGCATTTAAAGGTAAATGTATGTCTGAAAAATTTGACATAAAAATTATTAAAATTCAGAAAATATTTATGGCAATAAGATTTGCAGGTTTTATAAAAAATTTTAAATTTCAACTATCAATTAAAGCAGAAATAATTTTTTTTTGAATACTTCACTGTAAGTAGAAATTACTTTCTTTAAATATCGGACATTTTTAGTGAAATTATTCAGAAATTTTTTAACTTTGCAATTTTTATAGAGTAAGAAACGTAATGATAAATCTATAAACTAAACTCGTTGGCGTGACAGCCCATGTGGGCCAAGGCCTACAGTGCCCATAATGCTTTTCACGACAGAGGGCTCTGTTGTAAGAAGCATATGTCACTGTGAGGTGGTCAGCCTTATGTGAAACCCCCAGTGTTTAGTTCCCAAGCATGCTTGGTACTCAGTTTATCGACTCACTGAAAGGATGAAAGCCTGAGTTGACTTTGTCCAGCCTGAGGATCGAAACTCTGTACATGCCTTGGGAGCGTGAAACGCTGCCTCAAAGCCAGTGGGCTACTCTAATAAATCTATACAGTTATTATTTTGAAAAGTTAAAAAGAATGTGTTTGTGTACTATTTAACTCACATTTAAATAGAAGAAATTATTAATGTTTTTTGGAAATGTAGGTGGAAGTAATAAAATGTAAAAATATCTTAAATTAAAATCGGACTGAAAAGACTGCTGTTTACTTTGAAACATTAATTTGGAATCTTAATCAATGAGTGAAATAACAATTCTTTTCACTTTGTTACCAAAAACTGTATATGGTAAATATAAATTCTTGACAATTAGCAATTCTAAAAAAAAATACTTTTCATTTCATTAAAACCGTGTATAGAAAATAGTTGAACTAACTTTCGACTGCAAAAAATATATTTTGGCAAGTTGTTTGTTGTTTTCTTTTAGAGTGAATAATCACCTAAAATATTATCAGTATAGATTTCCGATACACATGATAATTTGAGCGTCACGAAATAGTTTTTTTGGAAAATCCAATATTTTTTTCTCTTTTATATTTTGATATTATTTATGTTTATTGATATCTGATGCTAACTAGATGTTTGTTAGCAACAGCTTGTTTTGGAATTAGTAAGATCTAGACAGGCATCGATAATTTTCAATGTAATTTTGCTTAAATTATTCAATTTGAGGTAGACAAATTTGAAGCCACTCTCAAATTTTAAATTGTGAAATTGTAATGGATCATATAGTTTTTCCACTTTTCACTAATTAATATTGTGCTTATGATAGTTGCTTTATATTGCAATTTGATTATTTGTGTTTCTTATCATACTTGGACAATCCAAGCTTGCTATCCCGTGAATATTGGTTGATATACATATTACAGAACTATGGTATTTGTAACGAAGAAGCATTTCTCACCACAAATAGTATTTTTAGGAATATTTTAAATGTAAGAGGCTCAATATTTATCCTAAACTTCTTTAAAAGATGCTACGACATTTTTGCTTCGTAACACTAACATTTTCAAAATAAAGAATGAATCATGAAATATTATAAAATCAATGTATTTGTAAATATAAATGCTTGAAACAAATCTATTATATCAGTTACTATCTGATGCTCCATGATATTATAATTGCATCCATGATATTAAAGTTTATATTATATTTTACCAGTGCTAAGTTATCAAAAATATCATTTGCACAAATATGTGTCTCTCAATTTTGTGCTAAAACAATTTAAGGCATATATTTTGTCAAAAAATTTCAGAGTTATTTTTCCTCTACTTGAGTATGATGTTATGAATTATTTAAGAAAAATATAAATACTTATGTCTATATACATAAATATGAAATCAAAAATAAAATTCAATGTAAATTTAATTTAGCATATTGAGTTTAATATTTTAGTCATTTGATTGTAAACAAATATTAAATTAAATGCTTATTAAAATATTTTAATAAAAATATAAATGCATAATCATTTTTGTAACAAATCATTATGATATTAATTTAACCTTTAATATCTCTTTTTAATCTCTTACAAATAAGACACCAAATAGGTGGTAAAGTGTGCTTTTGTATTATTTTGTATTAAAAACTAATGTTTATAATTTTTAAACAAAAGATAATGATTTTAAACTCAAATATGGATACATATATTTTTGTTTGTTTCATTATTAGTTTAAGTTAACCATAAGTTATTTTTAAACTGCTTAACATCAATTTTATTTGAAAAATTGATTCACATAAAATATGCGAATTATATATACAATCCAAATTTCTTTTATAGAAAACATGATAAAGAAATTAATCTAATTAAGAAATTGAGTATAAAAATATCAATAATGACATCATGTATTGAATTCTGATCATGATCACTAAATATAACATAAACACTTCAAAAATTGTGTGATAAATCATATGGCATTCTTAAAACTATGTTTAAAATGGTTTTCATAAACGTTTTGCATGATTACATACAAATCATTAAAATGATAATTTCCTTAGTAATACAGATTTGGAAAGAAATTTTTTAGACTATAAGAATAAAAGAATGTTTATATATAACAAAAGAAAAATAATTAAATTTTAAAGATAAAAGATTTAATCTCTTAGTGAATTCAATCAATTTATTTTTAAACAAATAAAATACATTCCTTTTATAGAACATCAATTATTTTTCTCTATATTTATTGATCGGCCTGTTTCACACGAACAAAGTTAAAAAAAGACTTGTTTTATTCTGTTTGTATAGCAATAAAAGTTGAATACATGTATCTTCAATGAAAGAACAATATAGCAAGCAGGGCTTTTTCTTATAAAATGTTATATCATAAATCTTAGAAATTTTCTAAAAACGTCTCTGGCTGTTTGCTCTCAAATCTCTTTAAAGAAACCAGATGCACGGTGGAAATAGACAGAACGGAAGTATTGAACTTTATTCAGAGGTAGGGCCCAGTATATTTTCTAAAATGCATTGAACCGTGTACCTAAATGTTATTTTAGTTATTTTTATCTTTATTCTCACACAATAGATTAAAATAAAGATAGAAGGGTTTTCAAGCTCAAAAAAAGTTATTCAGCAATGTTTGAAATCTGCTTTCGAAGACTATTATAATTTCTAATTAAAGTAATAAATTTCTTATTTATTTTGATTATATTCTTTCTATGTTAAGGCTAACTATGTTTTCCCATCTTTTTAAATTAATTTTATCGTAAAATTTTATCATAAAATTTTATAATAAATTTTATCATAAAAACAAGTTTTCATTTCCCCCCCTCCCATAAAGGGCTTTCTAAAATCACAATTATTTTTTAACAATTCCTTACATATGTATGTCCTTAAAAAGTATTAAAAAACAGAATTATCATTCATATTAATACATCATTTCTAATTTTTTTATTTCGTATAAAATGGCATAAAGATAGGCTTTTAATAACCTCACAAATAGTTTAATTTACATTCAGTATGATATTTTTTTAGATTTTTTAAATGCATGTAATTATAATTAAATTTTTAAAAGTCGATATAAGCTATGGGGGAACGTGCTTAAATAGAGATATTATATAATGTATACATATTTACATGAATTCTCGGAAACATAAACTTATATAATCACATTTATAACACATTTATCACAAAACTAAAATGTGAATTCAATTTCTCCAACACATTATCCAAATTCTGTTTCTCCAATTGTCTTATTTTGAATAAAAATGACATTAAGATCGGGCTTTATTAGCATCAAATAGTAGTCAGTTTAATTTAAAGTTAGTATGTTAATTTTTAGTTTTGTATAAAATAATTTTATATAAAATTAAATTTTTTTTAAAAATTTATATACCATAAGAAAACTTACTTAAATACAGATACATATTTATAAATTCCCTGAAACATAAACATATAGATACGCATTGATTAATACATTCATCATAAAACTAAAATGTCAAGTCTGTTTCTCCAATACTGGAGCAATAAGTGGATTTGATATTTCGCTTCTGACTTTCATTTTTTTAGCATTACTTAACAGTCAATAAAAACAATTTTGAGAATTTATATTAAGAAGACAAAAATAAAGAAACATTTTCTAAAATTCATTTGAAAACCGTTTTCTTAAGCAAGAAATAATGTACCCCTAATTCACAGTTTTTGTATTCCTTTTCTTTAAAGATGAAGATTCACGAGCTAAACTGTCATTTGAAATTGAATTATTATTTCGAGTTGGAATGTTATTACTTTATATATATATATATATATATATATATATATATATATTCTATTTTCAGTCGAAACATAAACAAAAACTTCCATCTTGACATCTAATTTTCGTATTTCTAAGCTGCATTGAAAAAAGCAATTTCATATTTTGTAATTTTCCATCTTTTAGTGTTGTAAAAGAAAAGAGCTCGGATTTTTGTTTAGAAAAATTTTGCTCTCAAATGAAAAATTTGAATTTCATTTTATGCATGTGTGTATCTGTGTCTCAGTACCCCTTTTTTCATATTTTTTCCATAATGCTTAAGAAACGCAATCAAAATAAAAATAACACTTCTGCTTGATAACCAAGATGTTTCTCAGGATATCGCATGTTTTTATAGAGCATATGATAAATGCAAAATATGGAAGATATGTGAAGAAAGGAGTATAGGGAAGAAGAAAAAAAATTCTCACTCTCTTTCTATGCTTACTGCGTGCCAGACTTTCATTTTATTTAAGCGAGTTGTGTTGTAAAGAAGGAAAAGCAGTAAAAAAAAAAGTACGAGAAAAATATTCATCTGTGAATTGGGAGGGAAAAAGAAATGAAAACGTAACAAAGAAATCCAGCTCGACGTAGAAAGTTATTGTAAATTCTTTCATACGACTCTTTTCAAAATGTGGGAAAGAATCATTTAATCTGAATATTTAGCAGTTTGTGAGATGGATATAAATATGAATTAAAACTAAGAAGTGAAAAAGAAGCATCCATTTATGCATCGTATGTTAAACACAAAGAAACATAAGCCTTCGAGGCATTTTACTCTCTCTTTTGTTGAAGACTTAAATTCCAAATTATATTCTTTTCTGAACCAATTTTTTTCATCTTAAACGAAAGTTATTTCACTCATTTTTTACAGGACTGTTCTAATTTAAGAAATCATTTAATTTTGATCTTTTTTATAAGCTTGTAAATTTTAAAGATTAGTTTTAATTATTTCTAGTAAAGCTCTTAAATGAGAAATATTAAAAATACTTTACTTCATGCAAGTGCCAAAAATATGAACCATAAGGAAGAAAAAAATCATTTTCTTTACAATTTTATCCATAACTTTTTTGTCAAGTTTTAGAGATAATCTATCATTAAAACTTTAAATGTCATGTTGTTTTCCATGCCTATATTTCATTAATTTATATCAAATTTGGAAGCATAGTATTGTTACATACAGTTAAATAACTACATGAGAGCAACTCGTCTTATAAATCTAAATTAAAATACACTGATATAACTTTGGGTTACCAAACTTCCATGTATATATATATATATATATATATATATATATATATATATATATATATAATATATATATATAATATTATATATATAATATATATGTATATATATATATATATATATATATATATATATATATATATATATATATATATATATATATATATATATATATATATATATATATATATATATATATATATATATATATATACAGATGGAGGACAAAATAATACCAACACCTGTGAAAAAGTATGACGTATTTCACACCTGCAGTACAGCCACGCCACCTGCAACAGAAGTCTGATACCTTGTGAGCGTGATGGGGAAGGTATCAGTTTCTCAACAGCAGTCTCCTGAGTTGATTGCTTCTACCGAACTGTCTGTGATAAGTTGAGATGTCAGACCTGTCAGAGTTCCAAAGAGGAATGATAGTTGGAGCGCGTTTAAGTGGAGCATCGGTTACGGAAACAGCAAACCTTTTGGGGGTTTGCAAGGAGTACGGTATCAGCCGTTATGACAGCGTACACGAAAGAGGGTAAGACGACGTCTTCAAAGCACAACAGTGGCCAAAAGTCAAAGCTTGCTGATAGGGACAGACGGATCTTGAAGCGCATAATAGCCCGAACGCACAAGCAATCATTATCCGATATAACATCCGAAATGAACAATCATCTCCAGGACCCCGTTTCAACAAAAACTGTCAAAAGGGAACTTCATGCTGCGAACATTTATGGCAGAGTGGCAATTCGTAAACCCTTGGTGACAGCAACTAATGCTTTCAAGCGATGCCAGTGGTGCAGAGATCACAAAGGCTGGTCTCCACAGCAATGGAAACAGTTAATATGGTCAGATGAATCGTCATTCACTTTATTTCAGGCGACCGGACGCGTTTATGTCTGGAGAACATCTAGAGAAGCGTTTCATCCTGAATGCCTCTTGCCGACTGTGAAGCATGGGGGTGGCTCCATTATGGTATGGGGGTGCGATATCTTGGCGTGGTCTTGGACCAATTGTTATTCTGCATGGGAGGATCAAATCCAATCACTATCTAAGCATTCTAGGGGATCATGTACATCCTTTTGTACAGATTGTATTCCCTGGAGAGCGACCGCTTTTTCAAGACAATAACGCCCTTATCCACATTGCTGGGTGCGTTCAAGAATGGTTCGAAGAGCATAACGATGAAGTTGAACATTTCGCTTGGCCCCCTAAGTCTCCGGACTTGAATATTATTGAACATTTATGAGAATATTTGGAGTCCAAACTTCGTTCCCGATTTCCACCTTTATCCGGACTTTCGGAATTAGAGACCGCTCTGCAGGAGGAATGGCTTAATATTCCTTTGAATATCGTTCATGACCTTTATGAATCTATTCCACGTCACATTAAATCTGTACTTCCGTCAAAGGGTGGTCCAACCCCCTATTAATAAATATTTTCCATTATTTCACAGGTGTTCGTATTATTTTGTCCTCCATCTGTATATATATATATATATATATATATATATATATATATATATATATATATATATATATATATATAATTAAACCTTTCTTAAACCTTACCAACAAAAATGTATCCTTATTATTTATTATAAAATCATAAAACGATCGTCTTAAAAATACACGACTATTCTAATTTTTTATTTGTTAGAATATTAATGACTGTTAATGAAATACTCATTTTTTATTTCATTATTTTATTTCTAGCTCCCAAATAAAATTTCCTAAAATTTTTAAAAAATGTTTTGTAATTACGGATGCATATAGGAAACTAGGAGGCCCCCAAACTATTTGAAATTTTCCTACTAAGGTAAAACTAATCTACTGATATATGTAAAATTCTAATCTACTGTGTTATATCATAAAGAATTATCTAATTAGATTTTAATTTATAGTAGGGCTATTGGAATTTATTATTAATTTAATTAACTTCGATAAGATTATATCTTATGTTTTACATTAATTGATAATTTTGTTTAGCTGCGAATTATATATAGTTTATCAAGTCTCAATCAAAGTATCTATTAATCAAGTAACAAACATATTTAAAATTGAATATTATTTATTCCAGTAAGCACAGTTTGAATAATGTTGCTAGTTGTAATGTAAGAGAAAATATTTACTGCATTTTTCAGAAAAACATAATGATAATATAAATGCTGCATTGTTTTCGAGCCCCAATGAAAATTTGCATAGCTAAAAATTTATTTGCTATAATTTCTTTATTATATTACTCTATAAATTGCTTTAAAACACTTTACTCCAATTATGATAAACTTGATTTAGTTTTTGCTACTTACATCTTCCACAGGGCATAACATTTCTAATAGTGTATTATCAATTACAGGCTCTTCAAGAGAGTCATCTTAAAATTTAAAAAAGTAATTATTAATTAGCTTATATAATTTTCATATGAAAGATAGAATTTATATCTATTTTGCGTTTTCGCCCTACAAAAGCGTTTTTTATCACTAAATGTTTTGGAAAGTATTAGAAATGTATTATTAGCTAGTTTAATTTTCAATTGTAATAAAGAAAATACGAATAGCAAATTTCCAAACTCTTATATTGCATAACATCATCTATTTCTTATTCCACTTAGATTGTTTTGAGTAGCAGGTAATAAATTATAAGCTTAGTTAACACTTTTTACAACATCGAAAATACGCATTAGATACCTTACTAATACATAATGGAAGTACACAATGGTTCTGTATTGTTTACCATATTAAATAGCTTTTCTTTGAATCATAGCAAGTTTTGTGACTATAATTAATCTTTTTAATACTAAAGGAACATATGTCGAATTTCAGATTCTAATCTATCAAAGAATATAGAATAGAGCCCATTTCCCTAAATGTAAACATATTATTTATCCCTTTTACACAAAGCCAGTGCATTTAATAGTTTTAAATTCTCCCTCCCAAGGACAAAAAAACAGAGAAAATTATGTTTAATCTATTAAGATGTTAGGAACTAAGTAAGATTTAAAAAAAAGTTTAAATTGCATATATTGGTATTATTGTAATTTAAAATAATTTAATTTTTAAAGAAGTGAAAGAAATATGAGAAAATATTGAAAAAAATGCGAAATATTTATAAATTGTCTGCTCAAAAATAACTTTAATTTGAAACAGACAAGTTACGATAACAATTTCCAGAAAATAAAAATAAGTTGTTGTTGTTGTTGTTGCTTATCCTCCATGTCTGACGGAGTCAGACTACATCCACGAGTTCGTTGACTGTAAGGAAGTCAAAGACTAAAAGAGGATTGCTAAAGAGATCCTCTCTAGAGAGACCCATGCAATCCAAAAGATGCTCAGGAGAAGCCTGATGATTTTGGCACTTGGTGCAGGTGTCGAAAGTTTTCCTGCCCTCGTTGAAAGTGAGGCACTTAATATGACCGCTAGCAAGTTTTGAGAGAACAGTCCGGGTACGTCTATCACACTGGTGGTCAAGGGACAAACCCGGTATCTAAAAAAGTTATTTTTACAACGGAAAAATAAGTTATTTTTACAACTAAGCCACATATAAATTTTTTTGATTATTAAAATGGTGAACATCATAAAAGATTTAAATATTAACAACAATATTAAAAAGTAATATAAATCATTTTGATTTTATTAAATAAAATAATACCGCTATAGAAAACTAATTTAATGTCGAAAAACATATTCCATATATAAAACATGTACAATATTTTTATATCATATTAATTTTCTTTTCAAAGAAGAGGGAACTTAACCTGTTAACATTTGACTTATAAGTGCATTTAATTATGTTTTCCTCATCCAAATATTCCCTTGTATTCCTGTTCTTCAACTCGTTTTTCATTTTTTTCATTACAGCAACGGCCATAATTTCATTTCAATGATAAAGCTCAAAGAATTTTTTTATTCTTTTTTTTATCAGAAACTGAAAATTTCCTTTCATCTTTATTGGGATGGTTTACATGGATTCTAAATTGGATTTCGCGATCTTACCTTGTGTAAGAAATAAAAGTGCGGAGGAGTCCGCCTTGCTCAATCGAATTAATGGCAAGAGCAGTTGAGGGAGTATTTGAATAGAAGTCTTCTGTAAGAATATATCAGACATCACTTTCATACACATCAAAAAGAAAATAATTATGTTCTTTGAAAATATTTTTTTCTTTTTTATAATTTAGAATTCAAAACCATAGACAATACTTCTTTTTTTAATTCTTTGATTTAACAGAAAGCACCAAAACTTTTACCGAGACTGAATGCAATATTTATTATCCAAATATATTTCTTAAAAAATATTACTTAACTAATATAATGAAGATTTTTTAATTAATGAAAAATTTGAAATAGGGGATGTTTGTGTATTATTCTTTTAATATTTATGGACAAAATATTGCTTAACACTCATTATAAACTTATAGAAATATTTATAATTCGAAATAAACATTGATGAAATCTACGTCCTTAAAATTAGACACGTATTTTCAGAAAAAATCAGAATCAGAATAAGTAATCGTATTTTAAGATGATCAGAATCTTATAATTTCTTTAAGTTATGTGAAACAACATTATTCCAGAAATTATTACAATATTGGGAATATTTAAGTTGATATACAGGATGTCCCATAACGACCGCATAAACTCTGCACAGCTAGATTCCTTGTTGGGAGTACATAAAAACAGCCTAAAGAAACGTTCCTATACGATTCCTATTTACGAGAAAAATACAAAAATCAAAGTATGACGTCACTTCCGGTGCAAGAAAAACACTTTATTGGACATATCAACAACATTATTTTCATATCTTTCCAGATGATAATGTTTAAAACGTTCACACTGCCCAATCGCGTCATTAATGCGCGCGCCATGGAATGACGTTAAGTAACTGGTATTTAACTGGTATTTAACAGGTATTTAACAGGGGAACCGGTATTGAACAGGCTACATTCTGCAACTACCGGTAGTCTTCGTATGGTGACCATGTATTCCGTTCGTGACTACTGCGACGTGTGCTTGATATACGGCCGATGTAATGGAAATACCTTACGAACTGCTATGGCAGTATGCCCGTCGATATCCGCTGCATATACTGCTGTTGATATGTCCAATAAAGTATTTTTTCTTGAACCGGCAGTGACGTTATACTTTGTTTTTCGCATTTTTTTCGTAAACTATGTATCATACAGGAACGCTTCTCTGAGCAGTTTTTAAGTACTCCCACGGAAGAATCTAGCTGTGAAGAGTTTATGCGGCCGTTTTGGGACACCCTGTATATTTGCTTGAACATTTGCTTATAGTTAATAAAATCATACAATTTTACTGTTTCAATTATTTTCAATACCATTGAATTACATAATATCTTTCCAGACAAAGGAGAATAGTTTTAAGAAATAAATGATAGTGTATGAAATTAAGACCATAAAAATTGGAAACGTGTTAGCTGATCAAATAAATTTTAGTTTAGATAAAGTTTTCCAATTCTAGGCTGCATTAAGGCCCTGTGCAAGAAATTATTCAAATTAATCTGAATCTGTTTACTTTTTGAAGAATTTGAAAAAAAAAATTGTGAGTATCTCACAACTTAGTAAATTAGCAAAAGTAGAGGTATGATCAATGCGTGTGATTTTATTAATAATGATAGAAAATGTTCATTGAAAACGAGTTTATTTTCGATAAATATTTGTCTTTATTTATAAAGTTACAATAGCAATGCCATTTAAGCATATATATATATATATATATATATATATATATATATATATATATATATATATATATATATATATATATATATATATATATATATATATATATATATATATATATATATATATATATATATACAGGGTGATTATAAAAAAAACTTTGCCAACATCTGCACTTCTAGCGTCCATTCTATTTAACCGATCAAGATGATATTTCAAATATAGTTCTTTTGAGATATGCGCTCGAGATTCTGTGAATGGCAACACAGTGGCCCTCGCGGTTACAGTTATAGTGACAGAAACTCGAAGTTTTTGATTATTTATATATATATATATATACATATATATATATATATATATATATATATATATATATATATATATATATATATATATATATATATATATATATATATATATATATATATATATATATATATATATATATATATATATATATATATATATATATATATATATATATATATATATATATATATATATATATATATATATATATATATATATATATATATATATATATATATATATATATATATATATATATATATATATATATATATATATATATATATATATATATATATATATATATATATATATATATATAATAATATATATATATATCATATACGATGATAACAATAGGAAAGTAAGTTTCCCACGGCTAGAAAGGATGGCACTGCAAAATGCCTTCTTAATGTTCGTATAGCTTATATTAAAGTCGTTACAGTGCGCAACGATATCGACTCTTATTTCTTCTTCCGCGTATCACTGACTGCCAAAGTGTAATATTAAATATTGAAAGTTAAAGCGCAACTTTGCAGAACTTGCAGCAAGTAATCCAGAAAAAAAAGTACTCAGTATTGGTGTTCTATTATTCCACGACTACATTCGCCCTCATACGGAGAATTCCACAAAATCTTTTCTGGGAAGTGTTTGACCAGCCACCCATCTGTCCCGAGCCTGCTCCCAGAGACTTCTATCTGTTCTTGCACTTGAAAAAATCCTGTTCATCCATCACTCCCTCATACAGATGCATACAGCTGTGACAAGTTAGCTCCATTTTAAGCGGCTGACTTCTGTGATACAAGAATACAAACACATAACCCGAAGTATGGCAAGTGCTATAATTCCGATAGATCTTATGTTGAGAAAGAGATGAAATCTACTTCCAGAAAGATTTGTTGCAAAAGATACTAATATTGTATCTTTTGTAATAAATATTTTTGCGTAATTATGCTTTGTCTGTTTTTGTGAGTCATGAGAAATTTAATTTCCGGATGGCCCTCATATTTTAAGATATATTTCAGCAACTAAAATTAGTTTCAATCATAATCAATAAGAATGATGACATATTCATAGTTCTCATGATTTCCGAAATCGTTGTTGTATTTGTAATGAAAAGTGCAATATCTATATTTCATGTTACAATACCTGTAAATCCTAGTTATTTAAGCTTAGAAAACAATTTTTTAAGCATTTTAAATATATTTAGTGACGACTATTTAATAAAGAATACTCATTTTTCTTTATAAGAATGTAGTAGAGAATTGAAAACAATTGTTTCGATATCAATTATAGAGGAACAACATTAGTACAAAAATTGCCTAATATGAGTTCATGATGTATTCATCATGTATTGTTTCAATCCTAATATGTCAAATTTAGGATGTCAATGTTTTTTTTCCAAACAAATACAAACATTTCCTAGTTGAAAACTAATTATAGACATTTACTGTAAAAAGAAATTTATGAAATTAATTCTAATACTATGTTCAATGAAATAAATTACTTCAATAATTATTATTACTCAGTATTAAAAATTTATTCAATATTAAACTAAAGCAATAATTTAAATATTCAACCAATACAATTATCCAAATTCATGATTATCTTTCCATAATACACTATGAAGTTGAAAATCTTCAATATTAATTTCATGCTGAGAAAGCAGCTATGTTATGCTTATTCTAGACTAATATTATAAAGAGAAATAAATTTTTTATCAGAAAGCTAGTTTTTTTTTTTAAATTATTGTGTTAACGTTACATTTACTTTAAAAATTATGTAACTAAGAGTTTTATGATTTATTTTTTTAATTCCCATTAAAATAACCAAGAGTACTGTGATTTATTTCTTCCCCACCATACTCATTTTTGTTATTTTCTTTGCTCTTTTGTTTGCATTTAATCAAGGATTTTAAATATATGTAATTACATTTTATTTTTGTAACAAGTATTTTGATTCTGTAAGTTAATAATTGGAGGATCCTAATAAATATCCTACAATATTCAACCAAGTTTTCTCTGTGCATTTAAAATCAAGCATTCCTTTATACTTAAGGAATTTTCACATACTACTTTAATTTTTTTGTTATCATTAAGAGCACTGAATTAACTTAAGAATCTGCAATTTTGCTGGTTCAGAATTTCATTTTCTTCTCTGAATACTTTTCTATATGAATTTCTTGAGCATTTTTGTTAATATTTTATATAATAAATAACTTTTTTAGGTCAGTTTTATGAAACTATTAATTTTATATAAAGTCCTAAAGTTTAATATCATAAAATACATAATTTTATTCTAAAATGTTATTTAATGTATCGGCATTAGGTTGAAAACGTTCAATCTATTTTAAATTATTTATTCTCTATATTTCTTAAGTTATAAAAATATTTATTCGTATTTATTTTAAACTGACGTATTTTACTTATCACTTTTGCCTTTTATAATATGTTACATGTGACTAGGTGTTCCTATATTTTGTTCATGCGTAATGCATCATACGCTAAACATAAGTTATAACTTATCATCATATGAACAAATATTTTGGCCATATGATCAAGCGAAGCATATTTCCTTTTTATCCTAAATCATTCACACATAGCTATACATATTTAATTTATTAAATTTAAGGATGATAATGTAAATAAAAATCACACATAGGGTCAGTGTAATTCAAATCAATATTGAGAATAGAAATATGTTGAAATTTAGACAACTCAAGCACATACAATTTGAAAATGAACGTTTAAAATTTATTAAAGATTGTTAATCTGTGTAGGGAATCTATTATATTCGTGATTATTGTGACCTAGTAATCCGTAATAACATATTTAGCAAATATAATTGAATTTATAGATTCATTGATATTAAAGATGAGAACGGACTATAAACATGGCTGACTTGTTAAAAAAAGTAAAAGCTTAAGAGTTCATGTATTTTGGCTTATTAATTATTTTTCGAGATTTCTTTACCATATTTTAGATGTTGTGAGAGAGCTCTGAAATGTAAATTAAGCTATCTTTAAATAAATAAAATGAAAACATAAAAGGCATTTTGTTTTTGCAAATGGCAATAGCATTGCACTTAATCTCTCTTTAAACATTAGATGTTATAATCTCTTAATCGCTTGAGAGCGTAGGAGTGTGGGTTCGATTCCCACCGTGGCCCTGGTAGTTTTCTTCGTTATCTTCTGTGGTTGTAAATCTGTCATTGTGCTATTTGTTCTATTATCGACGAAGACTTACAAGCGGATCTCAAGAATCAAGCATACAAGTCTGAATATATGTAATGTAATAAATAAAAATAAATTATAATCTCTTCGGAAAAGCTTTTGGTATCTCAGACAAAAGATTATTAAAATTAGACAATAGACAAAGGCAGTCCATTAAGTTTTGTGGAAGAAGATAAAATATCATTTTTTGCTTCCAGAGAAAACAAAATCTTAGTAATAATGCGTATGATAAAGTGCGAAATAATTAAATGTTAAAAAATGCTACAAAATATTCTATATGTTTACTTACATGTTAGAAAACTGGAAACATGAGTTTCTATTTTAGATAAAATTCAATTAATTTTCTTTTTATTCATCCATATAAGCAATATTGCAAACATTGCAAATTTTTTAGCAATAAGTTTTTACACATGATTCGTGAAAAGTCATTTAATAATAATAGAAAAAAATTCTAAGAAGAAAACAAGAAAAATAATAAAACTTGAACCGAATATATACTATAGCATAGAAATATACATAAATTGTTTAATAAAAAGTAAACCGTCTAGAACAGCTTCGGAAGGTCGGATACAACGAAATATTTCTAGAATTACAACATGTATGACATATTAAGTAAAACATAAGCGTATAAGGACAAAGTCTAACATTATAATAAGTGCATTATACAATGACGAAAACCTGATGCTGATAAACTGTTATCAATCTGACGATCATCAAATGAATTATTAAACTCTGTTAATCTTCCTAAAAACACATTAATAATAATAATACAATTATATCATCTCGTAATACATTTATAGAGTAGTATTCTTAAGCAAATTTTTATTTACTCAGTTATAAAGCTTTCAGTGCATTTCCAATTGCTTTTGATAATACCGTTAAATAAAAAGCTATCTTTTAATAATACAATTATTAATAATATGATAGCTTTTTTCATTTATGTAAAAATGTTGGGTCAAAATGTAAAATTTTCATAAAAAAATTCTCTCCTACTATTTGTTTAATGAAATTGAATCAATAGTTCAGTTTGTTGTAAGATTTTTTTTAACTTCTAAATTATCTGACAAATGTTCTAAATTATATTACATTATCTAAATTATATAACTTCTAAATTATATTACAAATGTTTCTCTCATATTTCCCAGCATAAAAACGAAACGAGTAACTAATGCAAATAATTTAGCTTGCTAATTAAATTTATTAGAAATAAATACAAGTAATTCAGTTGTTATGTTGTACTGAATTTTCTAAAAAAAATCCAAAATTTTATTGAAAATACTTTAATTTTTTCTCAGTTATGGCACAGAATCAAGAAATTCCTATTTATTAATAGGAAAGGGGGCAAATCTCTGTAATGATTGAACGTTAGTGCAATGAATTGTTGTTGTTTTTGTCGTGTGCCAGCTAGGCTGGCAATATGGAATACGCTGCTCTACTATTCCAACTGAACCATATTTGGTGTGGAGTCCGACTTCCTCAGTACACACATGCCATAGGGACCCGTTTATAGGGTAGGCAACCATTCACACCTCATTCATACTAGGAAAGGAAAAAGACAGGATAGATAGAGAGAGAAAGTACATCCATGCCCGAACCGGGATTCGAACCGAGGACCTCCTTATCCGCTGTCAGGCACACTGAACACTAGACAAGTTGGGCGACAGTGCAATGCATTAAAAATTACAATTAAATATATTCCAGAACTGTTACAGCAAATGCTGGAACTTTTTTGATTAGAGAGTATTTTTAATTTTTTAAATTTACAAAGTTTACAAAGTTTTTTTTTTTTTTTTTTTTTTAAAAGCTAAATTTCCAGAGTGAAGATTAGACACAAAATTAGGGTTAATACAAAAGTAGTTTCATATAAAAACGTATATAGAGTCTTCTATTATGCACAAAGGCAAAAAAATAATAAAAATGAATAAATGAATAAAGTTTCGAATTTCTGACAAAAACTAAGTAATTCCTTTATGTAGCATAATAACTGAAGATAATATCTTACTGTTTTGTTTTGTACCTTATTGCAAGAACAAGGTCTTTCGTAAAGTGATTTTTAATTGAGAGATATACGAGTAAACATAAATAAAAATTATTTAATAAAAGAGTAATCCTAAACAGCGCTATGTTGCCTAAGAATCATAAAATATACTCTTAGAGGGAGCGTGTAAGGTGATGCTAAATGTTCAATGTTAAAAGAAAAAAATGTTTTCCATTATAAACTTTTGGAGACAAACAAAAATATTTAATATCTTTAAAAAATGTGATAATATAATGCATGCTGAACGCGCTCAAAATATCCGGTATAATGCTGATGAATATAACAGGGATGGTAATTTGTGCTCTAAGTTCATTTATGCATGTTTTTTGTTGTGTTGTTGTTGCTTATGACACTTGGACAAACCAAACTCGCTATGCTTTTGGCAGTGCAAATTAAGTCAATAGAGAGCATCTTTCGTTTGGATCAGAGCACCACGAAGATGAAAGTGCGACTTTGCTCTTTTTAAGGTGCCTCGTAATTTTGAACAACGGTCAGGTGACGAGGCCACTCCTGAGCTGGCACCTTCCTCTCCACATCCACGCCACACAAGCGGAAGGACTTTGGACGTCACAGATTAACGTGGACACGTCCCCAACCCACGGAGTTCCAGCAACCCAGTGAAGGAGAGTACACCGTGGTCACCCTCCCAACCACTGCCCGCGGCAAATGATGCTTCACTTTGCTGAGCTTACGGGAAGCGGCGTGAAGCTACTGAGCCACACTATACAGGGTGATCCAAAAGTCAGGACGAACTTTAAAAATGAATATTTCGAAAACGAATCACGATACAAAGATGCGGTTTGCACCAAACGGATGGAAAAGAAACCGGGTTTTGTGTGGCAATGAAAAAAAATAGTTCTGTTGGCGACCAACAGATGGCGCTGTCGGATTTCTGATGTAGGATTATGCAAAGCAACAAACGATATAAAAAGAAGCAACTGCAGCAGGTAATGGTAGTCGAAGCTGGTATGCATCGCAATGCTGTCCATAGTTGAGAAAGCCCTCTTAGTTAAACTGTTTTATAAGAATTTGGAAAGTGCCATTGCGGCATTGCGAGCATATCGCTACATGAAGGGTATGCGAGATAGCAAAGGACCAATAACGTCTTCTGCATTGAACAAAATTGTGAAAATATTTGAAGCTACAGGTTCTTTGGCATCACGTCAAAGAAGTTGACGTTCCTCAACTGCAGCTGCTGTTGCCACGACAGAGGAGCAGACGGTGCAAGCCATGTCGGCGGTTGCTGCACATGGGGAGTGCAGTGCTCGAGAAGTTTCGAGGCAGACAGGAGTGTCGTACGGAAGTGTCTGGAGAGCGCTGCGAGTAACTTTGCAACGGTATCCCTACAAATTGCAACATAACTAAAAACTGAAACCTCCTGACTTCGACTCTCGCCGACATTTTGCGAATTTGGTCTTCAATAAGATGGAAGAGCAGCACGACTGGCTTCACACTGTGCTTTGGACAGATGAAGCACATTTCACACTCTCTGGCGCTGTTAACACCCACAATTGTCGAGTGTGGACCACAGAAAATCCACATGCATTTGTTGAGGTACCCTTGCAACAGCCTAAAGTGACAGTCTGGTGTGGCTTCACTGCTGATTTCATAATTAGTCCATTTTTTTTCGAGGAAGTCACACAGACAGGTTTCCAAACAGTTTCTGTCACCGGTAAGCGATATCTAGCACTGTTACAGAACAGCATTATTCCTGAACTGCAAGCGCGACAGGCACTCCAAACAGTCACCTTTATGCAAGATGGAGCACCACCTCATATTGCTCTGCCTATGCAACCCCTGCTACGCTCAACATTTGGGGAGGATCGTGTTATCAGTCGCTACTTTAATCATGCATGGCCTCCAAGATCTCCCGATCTCACACCCTGTGACTTTTGGCTGTGGGGCTTCTTTAAGTCAAAAGTGTACAGCGACCAACCGGCATCACTAGTGGCACTGAAAGATGCCATCCGCCAAAATGTGTCTACCATAACGCAAGAAATGCTACTAAATGTTGTGAATGGTGTGGTGACTCGTCTCACAGCTTTACTTCTGAATGATGGACAGCACATTGAACATTTACTGTAGTAAGTACTAATTAACTGTAATTAATCTGACTTCATTAATCATTGTTTCATTTGTAAAACAGCTTTTGTTGCAATAAAACACTATAGCGCCATTTATTGGTCGCCAACAGAACTATTTTTTTCATTGCCACACAAAACCCGGTTTCTTTTCATCCGTTTGGTGCAAACCGCATCTTTGTATCGTGATTCGTTTTCGAATTATTCATTTTTAAAGTTCGTCCTGACTTTTGGATCACCCGGTACATGTTTAAATTAGTATTTCAAATATTAAGATTTAATGTGGTACAAAAACTGCAATAAATTAATGACATAAAAAGCATGAATGCTATATTACATTCCAATTAAATTCTCTTGACTTGTAAAATTGAGTTTGTTCTATGTATAACAAATGAAAAAAACGTTGTCCTGCATTTGAGTATATCAAATAACACGGTATATCATATTATTGCAAACACATACGAAACTCATCAGGCGTTCTACCACATGTGTTTCTATCTGATGTGTTTCATTCTTCTTATGTCTATTCAACAGTTCAGACTAACAAATTGTCCATGACAAATTATCTAAGAAAATTCTTTTCCAAATGTAAACAGCGAATATATGTTGCATGCGTGAAACGGAATATTTTATCTAATTTTTCGTAGGCCTACATAGACCATACCTTCTTGTGTGAGATTCACTTTATTCAAGAATAAAACAATGATATTGGATTTTGGATTGTCTCAGATTATATCAATTATCTTAAATTTAAATATTATTGAAAGGAATTATTCATCTTTAGTTGAAAATTTTAGTTAGTATTGGACCATCTTTTGTTCCAAAATGTAATTATTTTTAACTGAGTTAGTTATTTGGCTGCCATTTATGCATTGATTGGTAGAAAAAGGACAGATATTTGTATTGAAAACGTCTTCGTGTAATTTAAATATGCTGTATAACGTCTCTAATCAGATAATTCCATAGATCAGTTCCTATACACTGATTTTTTTCTTTGTCACACATATAGAGAATTTGTTCAGATAAGGTCACTTTTAAACTAATAAATTTTCTTTGTCATTCTTTAATAAATATACCATTTCCCATTTATGCTTCATATTCTATAAGTTTCTTTTATACTCATTATTCTGTAATCATACATACCAATTATAAGATTTCTGCATTCATTCTCAATTATACCTTACTAGAAATGATTTCTTAAATGCAAATTAACTTCCCATTCATTTTTAATTTATTTAAGAAAATATACTATACAAATACAATTTCAAACATAAAAATGTTTAATATTTAAAAAGTATGTAATTATTTAAAAGCAACAATCTGTTTTGTTAAAGATATATTTAAAAGTTCAAGTTGTATATAAAATTTTATTTTATTATTTCAATTTTATATGGAAAGTTATTTTAAAAATGTATGATTTAAAAAGAAACAATTTATTTTTATATGCTGTTGTAAAGTAACATATTTTTAAAATTAAACATTACCTATTTATATAAAAATTTCGTGTCACGATGTATGTTCCCGATAAACTCCGAAACTACTGAACGGATTTTGATAAAATTTTGTAACCATTTATAATATGGTCCAACTTAAAAGATTTTATCGCTAAATTATTGATCTAAATATTTATTATACGACATTAGTGTTTATTTATTGGTTAGTTCTGTAAGTTCCTAATAGATGGCGGTTTAGCATCTAAGTTACACAGGTATTCGGCAGATGGCGAAGCGTTTATTTTTCTAGATTATACTATCTTCGAGAAAATTAACGTGCGCGCGCAAGCGCGTTGTTAAATATAGAATTTACATATATTTTCATGATGTATAATCATATTACAACAATTTTTCGTGAATCATTTTCATAATTATACTTTGTATAGTGTTATTATTGTGCAGTGTTTAGTTTGAATATTTTTAATATTATAAATAGTAAAATAAAATTGTATTTATTACTGTTTTTCTCTACTAATTTTCCTACCACCTCGAAAACATGTAAGTATTTCTTGATAGCCTTTTATTATTTTTTTATTTTTATTTTATAATTTGATAATTATTAATTTATTCAGCAGTACATTTTGATCTAATTTATTTATTCAAATGATAAATTCTTTTAATTTTTTTTATTTCAGTATAATGCCACGGAAAAATTTTTTAGTTTTAATATAATTTAAAATTAAAAAATAATAGTTCGATGTCAATGTTATCTACCTCATTTATAACAATTTACTTTTAGATGTTTTTAATTTATATAGTATATTTTATAAGTAGTCACTGATTACAAACTATAATTTAATATAAGATGAATAAGATGTAAATTCAGAAAGTATATGTTGATTTGTGCTTAATTTCAAAATTTCGATATTTTACCTATTAATTTTAAATTTTGATGAAACGTTTTATTTTTAATCTCATATGAATGAACCTATTTTAAATTTTTTTAGAAAGTTTTAAGTCAATTGTTCCAAAGAATTAGTAAAAAATTGATTCAATGTATTATAATTACTCAGCCACTGCAACGCGTGGCTGGGTCAGCTTGTATATATAGAAATTTCGAGTGTCACGATGTATGTTCCCGATAAACTCCGAAACTACTGAACGGATTTTGATAAAATTTTGTAACCATTTATAATGTAGTCCAACTTAAAAGATAGAATAGTTTTTATCTCTTAATTATTATTTTCAATATTTATTATACGACATTATTGTTTATTTATTGTTTAGTTCTGTTAATTCCAAATAGATGGCGATTTAGCATCTAAGTTGCACAGGTATTCGGCAGATGGCGACGTGTTTATTTTTCTAGATTATACCATCTCTCAGAGAAAATTAACGTGCGCGCGCAGGCGCGTGGTTGAATATAGAATTTACATATATTTTCATGATGTATAATCATACTGTAACAGTTTTTCGTGAATCATTTTTATAATTATACTTTGTAATGTATTATTATTGTGCAGTGTTCAATTTGAATATTTTTAATATTATAAATAGAAAAATAAAATTTTATTTATTACTGTTTTTCTTTACTAATTTTCATACCACCTCGAAAACATGTAAGTATTTCTTGATAGCCTTTTATTTTTTTATTTTTTTTATAATTTCATAATTGGCTCTGTAATCGTGCTATTTTGGCAGCAAGAAACGTTGATGTGAACGAAATTAACTTCCATATACAACAGATGTTGCCCGGTGGTTTGATGTCTTTTAAATTAATGGACACAGTTATTGATGAAAACGAAGCCGTAAACTTTCCAACTGAATTTTTGAATTGTCTGGATATGCCAGGAATGCCACCACACAATCTTCAATTGAAAACTGGTTCACCAATTATTCTTCTACGTAACTTAAACCCACCTCAATTATGTAACGGTACACGCTTAGTCATAAAAAATGACCGAAAATATTCTCGAAGCAACAATTTTGACGGGAAAATTTAAAGGAGATATTGTCCTGTTGCCACGTATTCGACTGAAAGCGTCAGAATCTCCAATACCGTTTAAAAGGCTCCAATTTCCGATTTGTTTGGCTTTTGCGATAACCATAAATTAATCTAGAGGAAAAACAATGTCTATTTGCGGTTTGGATTTGGAAAACACATGTTTCTCACATGGACAGCTATATGTTGCCTGCTCACGTGTAAAAAAACCATCAAATCTCTTCATGTTAGCGAAAGACAGGTTAACCAGGAATGTTGTACACAAAGTAGTACTTAGATTATTTTTAGTTTTAATAATTTAAAATTGAAAAAATAATAGTTCGATGTCAATGTTATCTACCTCATTTATAACAATTTATATTTAGATGTTTTTAATTTATATAGTATATTTTGTAAGTAAGTCACTGATTACAAACTATAATTTAATATAGGATGAATAAAATGTAAATTCAGAAAGTATACGTTGGTTTGTGCTTAATTTCAAAATTTCGTTTCTTTACCTATTACTTTTAAATTTTTCCGCGAAACGTTTCATTTTTAATCGCATATGAAGGAACCTATTTTAAATTTTTTTAGAAAATATTAATTTGATTGTACCCAAGAATTAGTAAAAAATTGATTCAATGTATTATAAAAACTTAGCCACTGCAACGCGTGGCTGGTTCAGTTATATATATATATATATATATATATATATATATATATATATATATATATATATATATATATATATATATATATATATATATATATATATATATATATATATATATATATATATATATATATATATATATATATATATATATATATAATGTTTCAATTTGTTTATGAAAATAGAAACATCATGAATGATTTATGCAATCGAAACAAATTTATGAAAAATATAAAGTGAGTTAAAAGAAGTAATATGTACAAATCATTAGAAATACAAAGCAATTACGCATACATGGAATGGGGACCAACTTCTTAACCACCTCTTATTCCATGTATTTAACAAAACTATGAAAATGCGTTGAAATATGTTTGTCGTTTTTTGCCCACAGTAATATTTGTTATTTAATGATCAATATAACTCACCAAAATCTGAGGATGCCATGCCAACAAATTACGGATTTCGTACGAGGGCATATCGTTGGTATGAGAGAAGCTATATTTTCATACCGAGAAATCGTAGCCAATATTTAATGATATGCTATAAACGTGATGCGCGTGGAAAAAATTTTTATTTCCAATGGCGGGCACACTTGGGTGACAGAACCCTATGCCACAACAAGGCCAGTAACTGCTACTCATTTGTCGTTACCCAGCGGTACCTGTGAACCAAGTCACGGAGGCGAGTAACGTTACCCGCGCCATACCACCACAAACCCGTTTATAGGGTGGGCCACATTCATACATCATCACAGAAGAAAGGACTGAGAAACACAGCGAGGACAGAGAAGGAAAGAAACATCCATGTCCGAACCCGGGACCATTAATCCATGATCCCGGGTTAATGGGCTTATGAGAACCAAACAAGATGAAAACTTGACAGTAGAGAATGTAATAGAATAACATCTTATCCTCAAGGCTGTAGTGGACCGTACAATGTCTTTCTATGAATTACTGTAACTTTGGAGCATAACTACAGATGTTTTGTTGTCTAGCTTTACCCTTTGTCACCGTATTTTGCGGAATAAAGTTTGTGCAAGGGTATCTCTTACAGGATTCCTCAGTCCTCCGACAACAAAATGGGCTTGGTAACACACTGCATAGCGTGTATAATAATAAGTTGTCTTCTCGGATGAATATCAGGACAGTTTGATATGAATAGATTGAAGATTAAGTGCTAAACATTACGCAGTTAAACATCTGGCTTTTCAGAGTCATACGTCACAAATGCATGGTATTATGGTGTAGGGAGTTATTATGTATAATTTTCAACCACATATAGTGCGCAAAGTGAGGAACTTTAACAGTGATCGCTACATTAGGAAAAATGGGGAGTCAGTGGTCATTCCATTCTTCCTTCCCTTCTGGGCACTGTAATTCAGCAAGAGAACGCTGGCTCATATTTTTTCTGACTGCACAAGCTTCTTTCAGTGCACAGCATGTTTCGCTTTTTTATGATATGCTTATACCCCATTATTTTAACCGTGTAACATGTCTATAATTTTATTTGTCATTGACACATAATTAAACTGAACGTTGACATCAAATCCAAATCACACATTTGGAATGACATTCCACAGGAATAAATTCAGAATTTGTATGATTTAATTTCACGATTTGAATGGGTTATCATTGCTCAAGGTGGTAGATTTTTTTTAAATTTAAATTTGCGTCTTGTAAATTTACTCGTTAATTTACATTATTATCAGTAGATTTCATTAATTTCTGGCATATCCTTCATTGTTCTGCAATTTCCCCAAACATGAGAATATAGGTCTGCTAAGAAAAATAATCTCTTAAAATTCAACACTCTCTTTTTGTCAATGTCAGAAATTATCTTACACAAAATATATAATCACTATGCTTTATTAGAATACAAAGTAACTACTTAATCTTCAGCATTTGAATGTGAGAATATTAAATTTGAAAGCAGATATGTACATGAGTAAATCATGAGAATTCATCATGTAATCAATTTCCAACCATAAAACATTTAGAATATTAAAAATTAGCATACAAATATAATTCCTAGTTCTATAATAAATATATTTTCGGCAGTTTCTGTAACAGATAATATACGCATAAATAATACATGTAAAAACTAATTCGGACTTATTTGATGTAGTGTCGAATGAAATGAAAGTAAACTTTACTTAAATGATTATAATCAAATTCTGATTTACTTATAAATTTCTTAAAATATACTTCGTTATATAAATTTATATTATTGTAAAAATAAATATTATAAGCAACATGAACATCTGTTCATTTAAAATACATATACAATGGTAGAAATTAAGTTAAAGGAAGCAAATATAAATTCGCAAGTTGTATTTCACATATCTGACTTCTATTAAGATTTTACTTTTCACTTATAAATTGAAGATAAAATAAAAATATTATATATACAAATGCATAAAGTACTCATTAATATAATATTGACTAATTGTGTTAAATAATATAAGGAGTTTTCTTTACAACTTCATCATAAATTTTAATATTTATTCAAATTATAAGCGTACATAATTTTCTATAACTAATAAAAAATCACACTATCATATGAAATTCCTTTTAAATTCTGAATCTTTTGAATTTACTTAGATCTCCTAATTCTGCGTCCAACTCCTAACATATAGTAGCAGTGTTTCTTTCATTGCTTAAATTTTGGCAGTGACGGCCAAGTTTCCAAACACAAAACTGCAAACAGAATAAAAGTGAAGAAGTTGCAAAAGGCGTGGAAGAATGGGAGGAAAGAAAATGCCTCCACGTCAGAATAGAAAATATTTTATACGTCTCAGGACAGTACGCTTTAGGCATAGGGAAGCGAGGGAAAAAGAAAGCTGGGTGGAAAATACATTTCACCATTTTCCCCGTAAAACCGCATATCCGAAGCTTATGTTTCCCTGACTCCACACATTTGTACATCTATTTCCATACAAACCTTATTGTGTTTACCAGGGAAACTCGTGAGGTTTTCTAATGTTTCAGTTGGGATATAAGCGATGGGGAATTTTACGGGTCACGGGTTGGTTCATAGTTTGATTGCTTACATTTCTTTATTTTGCAATGAAATATGCTTAATAAAGGAGAATCAATTGCATTAAAATAGTTTAAATAATTCTTTCATATATAGGTTTTTAAAAACATATATATTCAAATGAAACGATATAACTTCATGGAATCTAACATAATAGTCTGACGATATGGTGATAACTTGATAATAATTACGCTGTAGTTAAGAATCTTTCGGAAAGATTAAAATTAGAGTAAAATCAATTTCTATAAAGATTGGCTCATTTGAACTTTTAATTTTCAAACAAAAGTTTCCCATAGTATTATTTTACGAAATTTATATAGTATTATAGTTCGTTTATAATTTAGGTGCATCTTTTAATAATTATTTCTAAATAGCTTTCTTTTTAGCGGGAAAACATGTATAATCTTTCCAACAATTATTTTCCTGAAATATATATTTTAGGATGAATAACAAGGTGACAATGTAATGTATTATGCACAGTATGTTGAAAAACCTACGACTCTCATTGCTGTCATGTTATCCATATTGAAATGTGAATTTTTTTCTGTTGATGATTGTTGTCATTAAAAGAAATATGTTTACAATTACTATCATCAGGTATAAGTTTAAAAAAAAATCGTGACAATTTTAGGGGATATTTAATATCTGAAGCAAGTTTTATAAATATGGAATCGATAATTGTGCATATAAATACTAATCATCTTTGTTTTAGACGCTTTTAATTGGATTAAATGACATCTTTGGTGATTTTCTATATTGCTGAATTCGACAATATCTGATTCAGCAATTAGCAACTGAATTAAACAAAGATTAAATTGCTAATTGAAATTAATTTAGAAATTAGCAATTGAACTAGACAATGCCAAATTCAGCAAACCTAATCCCTGTGCTTCAATTTTACATAATTTTTAGGGCAATATAATAAAAAAAAGCTGCACGTAAAATGATATTAATCATAATTTGCTCTATGACAGAGAAATAATAGCAAGTTAAAACATTTCCTTACATTTTGTAGGAAATTAATTATTATTCTTAAAGAACTTTTTTATCGTTTACAAAATACAAGAGTTGAAAAAAATGCACAATCCTTTGCAACATTCTCAAACCTATGTGACTGCATATCAGTATATATGAAAATAACGACTGAATAATCGATTCTTCAGACAGCAGGCAAGAATATAACACCCTTATTATCAGTAATGAGTGTGAAACAATCTTCTTCGAAGAAATACTTATGATTTTCACCTGATTAAATCTTATTTCTAGGGGACTTGATGCATTGTTTTACCCATTAGGGCTTCATTTGGGAATAAGAAGGAAAAAAAAACCTTTTCATCTAGAATGTGTGTTATTTGTTTACAATTTCAAATTATTTAAATGTAGTTTGTTTAAATCACTTAAATGCAGTTGAATGAAATTAACTGATCATCAGTATGATCAGTAAGCATTGTAACAACTATATTTGATTTCAATTATACTATGTATACAAGTTTAGAATACAGCTTATTATTATTGCATATTAAATCGTATTCATAATTTATTACTTAAGAAAGTTAATTTCAATCAGACTAAAGAAATACACTCAAATCTTCTAAGGCAGTATGGAGCAAGGTATTTAATTTTTAATTTCTTAATGTTAATTTTACAAATAAAAGTGCAACGAAAAGCATATAATTTGAGTATATGATATTTGTCATCATAAAAGCCAATACTCTCTAACTTAAGCAAAAGTTCATACTGTGTTTTATTTGTCTTAAGTTATTAATATCGTTACTACATTTTTCCTAAATAAATTGTTCTCTTTTAGGAATAAATAATCAATACAACCAAATTTATGGCAACCAATTAATAATTTTCTATATTTAAATCAGACAAATTAAAAAATGCTTATTATACATTTTCAAAGGATATAAATATAAGATTAATATAAGATTATGATAAATTATAAAATGATATAAGAGTTTCTGAATCATATAGTTATTATAATTATGTATATATATATATATATATATATATATATATATATATATAACTACATTTGTAAATGGATGTTTATATTCATAGAATTCTGTAAATAGACAACAAATTACATAGTCTAACGGAAGCTTTAGCATAGATCTTTCATTGGAAAAGATGGGGCTTAGTATAAGCAAGATTGACAAGTTATAAGTGGAAAAAAAGTTGAAACTGACATTTCCCTTCTGCTGTTTCTTTTTCCTGCGAATCACAGGATTTTTGCCCCCAAAGACTTCCAGAAGGCAATGCTCGAAAAAAGTTGTCAACATGTCGGATGTTTTTCTGCGAGATCGGAACAGTGGGCACTACCACAACCTGTACTATACCCAGGAGTGTTTCTGAAAGTCAAGATGACAGCTCTTAGGAGGATGCTTAGGCCTTGTAAGACTTTTTTTTTCTCGTTGCATTTCTGCTTTGAAAATTCCCATTTCGAGTGCGAAATCGCTGTAAGTTTCATTTTGAGCTTCAAATTCTGCACACCTAATCTTTAGCAGAAAAAAATGCAAGCAGGAAAATATATAATCAGAAAAATAAAATACACAACTATTTATTCAAATATATACATGCATACATACATACATATATATATATATATATATATATATATATATATATATATATATATATATATATATATATATATATATATATATATATATATATATATATATATATATATATATATATATATATATATATATATATATATATATATATATATATATATATATATATATATATATATATATATATATATATGTAATGCATGGTCTTATACGTATATAGAGAGATAAAAAGGGTATGTTTTCTTTTTACATTGAAATGCACCAATACATATATTTTGCTTCTTATTATCGGGTGTAGCTAGAATGCGATCCACATGTTTAATTACTTTTCATTGAAAATTCAGCGATGAGAAAATTCTTCATTCTGGTTTAAAAATATGCAAAAAAACACGTATGAAGATGACCGGACAACGCTTTATAAAAATAAAAATTGAGGAATATCTGCTTTGAGCATTATCTGGCCATTTATTGGCATCGATATATATTTTGATAAAAATATTTTATTAATACTATAACATATTACCAAATTAGTTTTTCTGCACATCTAACTTTGATAACACCATATTTCTGTGAATTATGTGTGTGACGTAGTTATGATAGAAATACCTTCTGATACCATATTTTTACATTTCTGCTAGGGAAATGCTCCAGATTTCGTTACAGTGATTGCAAGTATTTTTTATCTGAAAAGTTTTCCCTTATTGTTACTGAAGTTATTTTTGCAGATTCACTGTATTCTGTCTCATAAGTTTTAATAAATCTGTAGGTTTGCTCTTTTGCTTAAATTGTTTATAAATCTTAGTCAAAATTACTATGACTGAAGTGCCGACCGAAGATTGAGAATTTTGCGTTCGTGATTCCTAGGCTGTCTCTTCAGGGTTCGAATCTCGGTTTGGCATGGATATTTCTTTCCTCGCTGTGTTCTTTCTTCTAAGATGATACACAAATTTGACGTACCCTATAAACATGTTTATGATTGTATGACATGGGTAATGCTACTCGCCAATATTAGTTTGTTCACAAGTGTCCAATAGGTAACGATAAAAGTGTAGCATGTTCCGGCCTTGTAGTGGCGAAGGGTTAGTTACCTTAGTCTGTGCCATTGTGAAAAATATGATTGAGGCTTTTTACTTTTTTTATGAAAATTAAACTGTTTTTGCAGCAGAGCATATGATGTATTTAACGCTTATTGTTTACCAATCAAGAAGTTTTTTCTTTAATTTGAATATATATACATATACATGCATACGTAGGTATACACTCACACATACATACACACACACACACACACACATATATGTGTGTGTGTGTGTGTGTGTGTGTGTGTGTGTGTGTCAACATAAATGTTTTGGAAATACAGAAGCCTGAGGTATTTTTAGGAATTTATTAAATCGTAGATAACATTTATTGAACCACTGTGATTTAATGTAAATGCATAGATAAATATGTTTTATATTATTACGAATATATAATGTTATTTTAAATAGCTAAAATGAAATTACTGTGTCTCAGAAAATAGTAGTTTATTTAGATTCTAGTTTTCTGTCTGAATTTACTTTTTTTTCCACAGACAATCTCTTTTTCATGTTACTAACTTCTCATGATTTTAATGTATGCAACATCTATCAGTAAACTCAATTTGTAGCTGAGCAAATAAAAAAAAATTTGAATTATGAGTTGAAATTCAAAATGAACAATAATTTGGTGTCAATTTTGCATGGAAAGTAAACAAAGCATTGTTGTATTTGAATTTATGAGATACATTGTAGCATGAAAAACTCCGCAGCACAGGCAGCATCCATTAATAAGACAATATCCATTAATGCAATGGGGTTGAATGTTACAAATTTGTAATCTTGATTTTTTACTTTAAAATTTGAAAAGAAGAATAAGTTTCGAATTAAAAATAAGTTAACAATGTAATTACTCAAAAATAAATTATATCTCATGTATGTACCAATGAATTCTTCACAGATGCTGTATAATCTCGGATGCCAAATTCTGAATTTGGTGATTTTTTTGCGGATTTTCATATGTATGTGGCAACCTGCTCATAGATAAACATACCTATAAGAATTAAGCAGCAAATTCTATTTTGTCAACCCTATTTTTTACGTCATCACACCCGTCGAAATGCATCATCTTGGTAACATTTCTTCATCGCCAAAAAAATTCAGAATTTATAATCCTGGATTATATGGCATGTGTGCCGTGAATTCAATCAAATATCATTTCAAACAATGACTTATTGGTATAACTTTTTTATGGACAGTGAGTATAGAATATGTGTTGCATAAAATGACTATAATAAAATCCTTTGAAATTATTCGTTTACCATAAGAACAACAAGAAATATTATTTGAAAAATCTGAATAGTTTAATTTGCGAGAATGCCCAAGACCAAAGTTATAAAAAGAAATTTATTTATTAAATCGTCATAAAGTAAGAATGTAAGGTAATCTAATAATTAATGAAGTAATAAATATTTCATCCGAATATTGATAAATAGACAACAATGGACTTTTTCTAATTTATTATACGGAAAATTAAAATGTGCTACCTAAACTATTTAGATATCATTGGAAAATCTTTTGCTTATGTATAGATACATAAATTAAATTTATTTTTCTAGCATAAATCAGGTACCAAAGCTTTAATTTAATCCCCTAAAAAGTTAATGGAAGCCAGAAGTTAAACTTTATGTATAGTTAAATTTCATCATACATCGTTCTGGTCCTACGTAATGGAACATGAGGTGCATTATCCCCAAAACGATTAATTACTTGAAACAGAAAGGACTTTGAGATGATTAAAGTTGAACCTCAACTAATGTATTTATTATAAATATGTCTGATTCATTTCATTGAGAGATTTCCAACGAACGTAGTTTACCATGGAAACAAATCAGTAGCATCTATTATGTGTATCTGATATCTATATTAAATGGTTATTATTTAGTAAATAAAAATGATTATCTTTTCATAAAAACTTTAGAATATTTATAAGTTTGCTTATTATCTCGTTCCTCTCATAATAAGTATTTTTATTTATTTCTTTATATATACATAATGCAGAATAGTGAATTTTTATTCACTCATTTTTTAATCACTTTCTTCTTTTACTGTCAAATTATTTCTCAAGCATTTATGATTAGAGTTTATTTGAATGTAACTTATGAATCAACAGTACAAAAGTATTTCAACAAGTTGAATTTTCACACACATTTTTAGATTCTATGAATTTCTAAATTAGTGATATTTTCTAAAGCTGTGTATAGTATTTCTGATTATTATATTACAATAAAAATTTATTTATACGTTGTTGAAAAATCTAATATTAACTATCTATTTTACAATAATATTTTATACGTTGGTGTTTTACACTTTAAAATAAATTGCAAAATGATTTCTAGAACTTTGTCCTTGTTGAAAATATTCCATAACTAAGATTCATCGCAATTCAGTAGCTAAGGCCAGTAAAAATATGGAAAAGGATAAATGGGCGTTTTGCTGCAATAAAGTAGATATGTAGATATAATTTCCATTTTATTTTTAGAATGTGTTAATTTTTTTTAGCAAATCAATAATAAACTTACTTTTTCTAAAATTGTTTTACTATTTTAATAATGACTCAATTATCTTTAAATAGGAGAAAATTGTTTTGGACTTTTTTTCCTATTGAAAAATAATATTATAATATTATAATACTATTTAAAAGAAATAGAAATTATTTTAATTTCTAATTATATAATTATATATATATATATATATATATATATATATATATATATATATATATATATATATATATATATATACAGTAAGTCCACTAAAGTCCCTTGCCAATCCCTTAGCTTCGGAACGGCTGCTACTACATTTATAAAAGTCGTGTCTAGGTATATTAAAGTAGCTATGCGCTGCTGAATGAAACAGAATATGCACCACCTGGTGGAAAACTACGGAGTTAGCATTCCTAACTCGAAAACGGAACGAGATAGAGAGAAAAAGTGATTTACAAAGTGTAGTGCATCCTCGATTTAGTACGAAAAGATACATTGTAGGCATCAATGTGAAGAATACAAAGGTTAAAACGCGCATTTGTTATTTCGTGCTGTGACGTGACATAAGGATCTATGAAAGAAAAAAAAAGTTTTTACAATATACTTCATTTAAGATGTTCCAACTTCTCACCGTCAGCTGCAATGAACATTTGAATCCTCGCTTGAAGATCACGTTGCATACGTTGGAACATGCGACTGTAATGCGTCGCTTAAGGTCCTGCAATTTTTCTGGAGGAGTCGCCTACATCTGCTGTTTCAAGTATCTCCACAGGAAATTGTCTAGTGGAGTCAGATCAGGAGAACGTGGAGGACAATCTTTGAAACCGCCGTACCCAAGTATTTGGTTACCAAATTCCTTGGCGAGGTACTGCTTCACTGGAGATGTCTTGGAGCAGGAGAGCTGTCATGTTGAAACCAAAGATTCTTAAAATTAAACAACGGCAACAACGGCACAGTAATGACTGATCTCTCTTACACTGCATTTCGGATATGTGAGGGCATATGATAATACCACATCCGGTTGAACTTGCCGTCCTACCTTAGCTAGTCTGCCAGATCGAGGTCGACTAGTAACGCATCCTGTCTCCCTTAAACGTTTTACGACAGTTAGGATGGTATGATGAGAAGGATGCGGGGCTGCAGGGAAATGTTGGCAGTACAACCTTGATGCTGACTCATCGACATTCATCGTACCGTAAAACCATCTCACAATACTTAGCTTTGGAGTACTCATCCATGACCATGAGCATCAATATACTACAGCCCCAAGAAGATGTCTCTTTTATAGCTGTCTCAGGTGAACAGGCATGACGTTTCTTACGTATTTGCATACTGCATAGAAATTTTTGGAATTATTTTTAATACTTTCGTTCTTCCAATTTGGAAATAAAAGTGAAAAATATTATCACGAAAATGTAAATCGTTACGCGGTGAAAGAAAACATTTTTTTTTTCAAATATGTACACCTACGGTGTACCACGTCACAGCACGAAACAACATATGCGCGTTTTAACCGTTGTATTCTTCACATTAATGCCTACAAGGTATCTTTTCGTACTAAATCGAAGATGTTCTACAACTTTGTAAATCACTTTTTTTACCTATCTCGTTCCGTTTTGGAGATACGAATGTTAACTCTACAGTTTTCCACCAAGTGGCGAGGTAGGTGGTTTCATTCAGTAGCGCATGGCTACTTTACTATACCTGGACACTACTCTTATGAATATAGCAGCAGCCATTCCGAAGTAAAGAGGGTGGCAAGGAACTTTACTAGACATATTGTATATATATATATATATATATATATATATATATATATATATATATATATATATATATATATATATATATATATATATATATATATATATATATATATATATATATATATGTATATGTATATATATATATATATATATATATATATATATATATATATATATATATATATATATATATATATATATATATATATATATATATGTATATATATATATATGTGGATGAACCACTTAATAGCCAACGTCACTATTTCAAGTGCCCACATGAGAAGGGGCTCGAGAGGCGCAACAGTTTCCCCAGTGAGCGGAGGAAAAAAGCCTAAAGACGGAAGGCTTTAAAGACGTTCCTTTTTGATAGCAGCAAGACGACTGCTCTTGTTCCCCATAACTTTAAACTTAAATTTTAAATTTCATTCTATTAGACGATTAATTGTAAATATATCTTAATTAAATATTAGGCTTTATATAAGATTACACCTTGGCACCTCCCCGTCCCATATATATATATATATATATATATATATATATATATATATATATATATATATATATATATATGGGATATATATATATATATATATATATATATATATATATATATATATATATATATATATATATATATATATATATATATTCTTTTATTGAAGTGTATTATATTTATATGGAAAGTATTAGAGATTTGAAATTGTGAATTTATCAATAATGCTTTAATATTATTTCATAACATATGAATTTTAGAACTAATAAAAAGAGGGGATCCTATTAATTTTAATTTTTAGATCATCTTGTTTTGTTGGAATCTTATATGTTTCAATTATATCACGAGAAACTACTGCAAATTTTTAATTTGATAGCTGTTACACTAACACAGATTTCTTTTTTGTGGAACTATTAAATATAAGTATTTTCAGAATAACTCTATTATATATATTGACCACATTTAAACCGTTAATGCAATTAAGAATTCCTACAAATTTAAAATTAGCTACATTTAAGCATAGAAAAAATTGTTTTCAAAATTCATATAAATTGCAAACATATTACCCTCATTTATAAATTCTCCTTATTCTAAAAATTATATGCTTTTTATAAAGTAATGATAAAAAATTATATGTATTTAGGGCTACTATCATATGTTCACATATGTACTGTAAAATCCTATCATTAAAAGATGGTATTTAATGATTTACTGACAAAAAACATTTAAATTGATTGTACCAAATTTATAATGATACATTTTCAGTATTTATTTGACTTTTAATTTAAATTGATATGAATTATATATAACCTAAGGAAGTGGAATAAAATAATCTGTCATATATTATTTAATTGAACTTACTATTCTCAAAGTCATATCAATTTAAATTAGCGTATATACATATGTAGGTGTGTACATATTTAATACCAATTCTCTTTAAATGTTAGCTATATTTCTTAGTAAATACTATTTTTTCGACATCAGTCTGCTTTCAAAATTGTTTTAAGTCATTTCTTTAAGATTTTTAACTAGTTAAATTGTAAGTACATCTTGAAGATTTTCTTGAGCCATTTAAATTATAAATGATGAATCGGAATTATGATTGAGCCATTGGCGTATTTAATATGATAATTGCTTGTCATATTTGTTGAAAATGTTGCTTTTTCTCATGGAATATTAAAAACAACTTCGATATTTGAATTGTTTCACTAATGAAAGTAAATTGATTTTAGAAATAAATTTTATGGAACGCTTTTGACATTACTAATTTCAAATTTCTATCAGAGTATTTTGCTTTTTTAGTAATATTTCCTGTAGTTATATTTTAACGTCATCACAAATTTCTTTACCTTTCTTAGTATGAAATTCTGTACTTTTTAAAAATTTATAACTTTAAGTCTATTTAAACCAGTAATTATCAAAAATGGCAGAGATATGTATTGAACAAGCAGTTTCTGTGCGTATTTCAGTAAAAATAAATACGTGAAGTATCATAGACTTTAATGTAACATTTTTAATTAAAAATTTCTAAAGAAATTATAGAAATTTATTATAGAAGTTATAGAAATTTAACTAGTTAAAATTTTCTAAAGAAATTATAGAAAAATATTTCTAAAGAAATATTTGTAAATATTTTGAATAACTACAATTTTCATATAATAAAAAGACTTTCATGAACACATTAATGAATTTTTACTATCTTTACACAGGAAACTATATATGGCTACATGAATTTCAAATTTTATGGCGTTAGAAAAAAATTGTACCATAAAACTAAGAAGATATACATAGAAAAAATATTTCTATTTGAATTTTAAGTGAATTTAAAATTCATATTTATTTTAACAAATATTTGCAATAATTTCGCATGCTTTGTATAAAAAATATAATTTATCAGAAAAATAAAATTCTATTTTGAAAAGAAAAGCATATTTAAAACCATTAATAGGCACTACATTTATAAAATTATTATTCAATATTTTAACAATATACTATATTTTGCCATATTCGGATTAATTAATATAATATGAGAATAGAGCCTCTTTGTTTATAAGCATTACCTGTTGCAAGAACTATCGCATGCCTTACGGGTAATAATACTTTGTTTAATGAGTTTTTAAACTAATGAGGCTGTTAACTATGTGTATAAAACTATATTAAAATTGAAGTACTTGCATATGAAAAGGATAAGTGAAGCAAAATTTTAATTCATAACAGAGAATTCAAAAATGGTCCTCTAAAAATCCTCCCGCTTAAGTAAGTTACGATGCAAACTCAAGTGTACACCGCTTGTGCAACTCATTTTAATTAAAAGAGAGTGTGGGGAAAATTAATTGCTCCAAATGTTTGCGAGTAGGGGGAGTATTTATTTATTTTTATTTCATTTATTTTTGGTCCGAAGTTGAATGCTGTTTGTTAGTCTTTCCTTTATATAAGCTTAGATAAGTCTTCAGAAAAGAGGGGGATGGGAAAGGAGCTGCTCTTCATACCCCCTGTCCTTCTTCTGGAGTACAGTTTGCCTCTTGTATTTGTGGACACTTTTGAGCTGCATAATTATGCCATAAATGCACAGCCTTGGTTTTGAGAAGAAAATTACGAACTTCTCCCCCGCTGTGAGGAATTCTTTATTGGAGTTAAGTGGTATGTGCGCACTTTCGAATTTAATTACAATGGGTTGAAATCAGATTTATTCGATTGTTCATAAAATAGTGGTGGTGCTCCAAATTTTGTAAGAAAGAGGTTTCATATTATCTTCGTAGTTTCTTCTTATTCAGAAAATGAAAAGGTTAGGGAAATATTAATAGTCCCTCTGGATCGGTATGCAAATAATAGGAAAAATGCCCAGGAATTTCATGTGCAATTAGTATAAATGGGAGAGAGATTCAAAACTGAATATTTTTTTATAATAAATCATGCAAACTATTTTTGAGCATTTAATAATTTGACGTAAGCAAAATAATTTTTGAAATCAGAGAAATTTAATTAGCTTGATATTAATAAAATTAATAAATTATGCCATTATTTTTGTACTTTGTAAAAGATATAAATATTAACAATATTTTTATCATTACTTCGATTAGAAAATGTTTTTAAATAATCTCATTTTATTTTTCTTATGGATAAGTATATACTATTAAGTGTATTTTTATACATTTTTTAAAAGTATATAACATACAAATTACTATTATGCACTAATAATGCCCTCACAGACTACAGAAAATGTAAATAATGAAGGTATACTATCAATAATTACTGTAAGACTACAGGAGTCCGACAGATTTGTTGGACTGGCTTTCGCTGTTACAATGATTATCAATGTTACAGTTATTTTGAACATACCGTTATGGTCTGCGCATAAAGATGGGATACCACATTTCCGAGAAGAAAGAAAATTTTAATTTTCAAGTATAACTATTGGTTGGTTGGCTGGTTTCGTGTCGATGGGGAGAAATAAATATGATGATGACTGTGCAAAACACAGCTGGCTATCTCCTTGATATTTTCGAAGTATAGACCTTTTTCCATGTCGAGCAAGGAGAATTCTTGGAAAAATTATTGCCATTGCTTCCGAGGTGGTTGGATCTCTGCCTGTTGGTCAACGGAAGGTATTTTATTTCCCTTCTACCACCCTCAGGATAATCCAATGGTGGTATTCCCCTATCCGCCACCTGGGGACACACCCTCTAGGGGTTACTGGCTCCCCCGTGAGGAGTATAGCTATTGAACCAATAAATATCAACTGTAACATCAAATTTCAGATACCTGGTAAAACATCAAATTTCCCATTAAACTTCAAATTTCAGTTATCGGGGTGATCCAAATATGACATTGAAAGAGTTTGGTCATCAACGTATATAATCATCATCATCAATGTAAATATTTTAACGATTATGCTGTGTAACACTTTTCATGTTACTATATATTTCAATATTACATCATCTACAAATATCAACGTGAAAATTGCTCAGAAGACTACAGTTTGACTGTGTTTTGACGTTAAAATTCCTTATTACGATTGCATGGTATGAAAGTTTGGCTCAGATACCGTATAATCCAGGATGCTAAATTCTTGATTTTTTAGGGTATAAAGAAATGTTGCCAAGATGGCATACTGTGACTTGCCTGATGACGTAATTATCAGGGATGCCATAATAGAATTTTCTGTACAATTCTTATAGATCTCAATATCTATGACGTAATAAAAACCGGGTTGCCAAATACATAAGAAAATTTAACAGAAAATCCGCAAAATCAGAATTTGGCATCCTGGATTATACGACACCTATGCCGAAATTTTAAACGCAGACAGGATCCTTTATTTTTGCCTTTGGATCACTATTAATGGAAATACGTTGTGTTATCTGATGCGTCTCATTTTCATTGCATCGTGTGGATAACTACATGACGTTATGGCAAACGTCTTATCTATCTATGGACTCCAGATATCAACAGCAAATCATTCAAGCTGGTGGAACATCTGTTATGATATTTGACGTGTGCATCTGGGGTAAATCTGAGCAGTGAAAATACATAAACAAACCTATTTAATCACTACCACCTTTCACAGCCATTATGCAGTCCGTTGAACTTTGATAGTTCCAATAAGATACTTCCTCCGTTTATAGTTACATCTGTAAGCAGATCACTTTTCTAATTTAGATAATTTGTTGGCCAGCCAAATCTGTTGATATGAACATGATTGAGTATATCTTGGATGTCAAGAATTTAGAAAAGGTCGGTACATTTTTTTTTTAACTTTACTCAGAATGTATATTCTTCTTGGGAGGATTTATGGTTTTACTTGCCTCCAAAATGCTTTCAGAAACTATTAAAATGAATATTACATTGTGCTTTGAGGTTTTCCAACTAGCTCATTGGAATCTTAAGCGACAGTAAGTGGATGTATCAGTTTTACTTCTACACTACAGGCCATTAAAATTGCTACACCAAGAAGGAATGCAAATAACAGAACGATATTTATTGGACACATACATTATAGTGAAAAGAACAAGTGATTAGATTTACGGGAATTTAGGATGTATAGATCTTGAGAAATCAGTACCCAGAGCAGCCACCTCTGGCTGCAATAACAGCATTTATCCGCCTAGGCATGGAGTCAAACAGAGATTATATGGCATATATGAGGATCTCAGTCCATGCAGCTTCAACACTGTGCCACAGTTCATCGACAGTAGTGGATGGTGAGTGATGGCGTGCCAATCGCTCGGCAACCATTGACCACACGTTCTCAATTGGTGACACATCAGAAGAACGTGCTGGCCAGGTTAACAGTCGAACCTGTTCTGTATCAAGGAAGTTCAGAACAGTACGGGCAACATGCGGTCGTGCATTATCCTGTTGAAATAAAGCATTAAGGAGGCCTCGAAGATAGGGCAGAGCCACGGGCTTTAACACATAGGAAATGTAACGGTTGCTGTTCAAAGTGCGAACAAGAGGTGATCGAGACGTGTATCCAATGGCACCCCATACCATCACTCCAGCAGATGGGCCAGTATGGTGAAGTCCAATGCAAGCTGGCAATGCACGTTCTCCACGATGCCTCCAAACACAGATGTGGCCATCATGGTCCTGTATACAGAATCGAGATTCATCTGTAAAGATGACGTGATGCCATTGCCTGCGTCCAGGTTCGTCGCTGATCACATCATTGAAGGCGCTCATGTCTGTGACGCAGTGTCAATGGTAGCCGAAGCCATGGTCACCATGTAGGCAATCCATGCTGCTGCAAACGTCGTCGAACTATTCGAGCAGAAACTTGTTGCCTTGCAAATGACTCCATTTCTCGACTCAGGGTTCATGACATGGCAGTGCGATCCCTTGTGACCATGCGGATAAGATGTCTGTCTTCTCTGCTGTTAGTAGATGGGGGTCGCTGAGATCCTGCATGACGTTCCATATGATTGTCCTGAACCCATCGATTCTATATTCTGCTAACAGTCATGGGGTCTCGACCGACGCGAGCAACAATATTGCGGTACGATAAACCGCAATCCCGGTAGGCTATAATCCTTCCTCGATCAAAGTCAGACACATGCTGATAGGCATTTCTTCTTCTTACACGAGGCATTACAACAACTTTCTTTGCCGAAAACAACGTTGAAACGGAAATTGAGTATGAGAAAACTGCTGTCAAATCTCTGGTGTTATACACATTGTAGATGTCGCTACTGTCGCCAGCTTTGTATGAATGCGCAGAAAATCTAATCATTTGCATATCACAGCAAGTTCTACCTGTCATGCAAATTTCACGTGTGTGGTGTGCCGCTTTCCTGGTGTAGCAGTTTTAATGGCCAGTAGTGTACTTTAGTATACATTCAAGTTCACAAGTTTTTCTTCAAATAAGAGCAAATTTCGATTTTTGAAGATTCTGTAAATAATTTAAAAATATTTCATGTGATATTTATTAAATTCTTTATTTCAAATATTTTAAATATTTTAGATAAAAGTTAATACTAGAATGTTTAACATAAAAACTTACAACATACTAATTTCCTAGTGTTGAATAAATTATATAAATTTGTTAAGATATCACTATTATTACATAAATACATTCGTGCTTCATCGGTTGAAAACGAGTTATATTATAATGTATTTTATAAATGTAACGACACATTTAAAATGATCAAATGAAAAATATGAAAACGGTAATAAACTTGACAACGGTACAGGGAAATGTGTATGGTACATGCCCTGAATTGTACAATTCTTCAATTATCTATATTCATAATGTTTTCCAGTAGATAGTCTGGAAATATTATAGAATGAAATTAATGAACAGGAACAACTTAATTAATTCCTATCTCTTTCAGAGATTCAAACAAAACAGTTTAAAGGTATGAAGCGTAAAATGAACGGTTAAGGAATCAAAATACACTATCTACAAATTATCATCAATACTTGTGCAAACCCTTGGGAAAGAAGGTATATTTTTAATCATTTGGATTTAGAAATTGTCTTGTTAAAAAGGCGTTTTCTCTAACACACATATTATACATTTTAGAATATATCATGTGACTTAATTTTTTCCCACTGTAAATTTGTTTTTATATGAATTTGAGTATTTTCATTAGTATTAATCAAATATGAATTAATTGCTTGTACATTCGCAAATCAATGAACATAATTTTAGCAAACGTTCCCTTCAGCTAATCTGGCAGCTGTCACAGAAAGAAATGTGCTTATCATGATTATTTTACATAATACGAACAATATATTCTAAGAAGTTGTCAAATCATGCTCCTTAATCTAATTTTTGGGAATTAAATTATTTTGAGGAAAATATATTTTTATGAAACTAAATGAGAGATGAATAATTCGTCAAAAAGATAGTTCCATGTTCAGTGATATCGGATAAAATTATATGGATATTATTCCATTAGAATTTTATTTCATTTGTGAACTCTAAGTAAATTTCATTTTATAATTTAATAATACTAACTTGTGTCTAAATTCTTTATTTTAGACAACATGCTTAATTAAATTAATAATTTTTTTGAAAATTATTTTTGATGTAAATTGTTTTAGAAAAAGCTGTATTGCTTACACTTTTAAGTTAATTTCATTAAATAGAAATGGTTTTCTTATAAACAATCAGTTCAGTAAGTAGAAACAATTTACCAAACACCAGACACTAAATTTCCAATTTTGGGAAAACAATAATCATTTATTCTTGTTAATTTAAATATATTTTGAAAATATCTTGTTGGAAAATCGATAGAATTAATTTTTAATGAACGAACAAATGTTTAATTCATTAACATAAAAAATTGGTTTTTGTTTTTAAAAAAGGAGTCATTTTTCTATTTTATTACGGAAAATATTAAACAAATCACTCATTTTTAGGTAGCATAAAAAGTAATAGAACGGTGTAAATCAGTTAAATACTTTTCTTATTTAACATAATTTCAATTTTATAAAACTACACGTGATTGATTGATTTCCAGTGTTTATTATCCATTATAAGGCCATGAAAAAAACTCAGCTTTTCATAATTTAATCATTTTGCAATAAAATCATATTGAATTTAATTCACCACTAATAATATACTGATTGTAAGTATTTTGCTTTTTTAAAACCATAATATATTTCATTTGTTTTTTTCAAAAAAAAGTAAAGACATTGCTTTATCCTCATTTCATGAATCAAATGAGTTGAGGTTATTTGTATAGCTAAGGGAATTTCACGAGAATACATAAATACGTAAATTTAAGTATATTTTACTATATATTGTTTTATCACATTTTTCCAAAACCTTTTAATGCGTTTTGATAAAACTACTGTACGCTGGTAAAGATCGTTTAAAATACGCGTGTGTAAAAGAAATTTTAAATATAATTTATACAGTATAATGATTAATACACACAAATTTAAGTATTATAAAAACTGAAAAATTTGAAAATAATAAGCTAATTAAGTAAGTGTTATTTTGAAATAAATATGAAAATCTAATATTAAATGTAATAAAAATGATTTAATTTATTAATTTGTGTTAAAATATGTGCTTTTTAAAAAACAAAGTTTTAAAAGTCATAAAATCGTTTTTTAACTTAAAAATAATTTTTTGTTTTTGTGATCCTAATTTTACATACTTATTTTTATGTTGTTAATTTTTGTACAAATTTGTATAAAATTTATCAAACTTTATTAAGCAATATATGACAAAAACATAATGCTTTCTGACTGCTATGCTGAATAATTTATATTAAATTGAAAAAATAACCACATATTATCTCAAGTAAGTTAAGAACGAGGTAAGAACAGATGCAATAGCAAAAATACTCAAACTACCATACATTCGGATACGATAAAAATATAAAAACTCCCAAAGTTTCAAAAGTTGAAGTCAGAACAAGAAAGTTAGTTGAGCTCAAAGATAGTATTGTAAGAAATTTATAATATTGGATTTCTTGGATAAGTGACCAAAGTATTTGGGATTCTTTATCACGTAAATGTAGCCTTAGGGCGAGAAGCTAATGAAATGTATTTTAAAAATTACCGCTTGTAATGCCTTGTGATTATCCAGTAGATTATTGCCTATGTGATTCAAAATTGCGCCGCATATTTACATTAAATATTACTATATATATATCTGAATAATAAACGCCTGTTTATGGCACTTGTAGTAGAGCAAAAGTTCTTTTGATCGCATCTATTTTACTGAACATTATTTTAGAAGAGAATTGTGATTGAGCAGCAGATAATAAACGCCTGTTTATGGCACTTGTAGTAGAGCAAAAGTTCTTTTGATCACATCTATTTTACTGAACATTATTTTAGAAGAGAATTGTGATTGACCAACAGATTATATATTCTATGTAATTCAAAATTATGTCATATCTTAATATTAAACATTATTATATTTCTTTGCATAATAAAAGCTTGTTTATGACACTTGTAAAAGAGCAAAAGGTTCTAATTGACCACATCTATTTTACTGAATACCATTGTGAAAGGCAATATATTTTAAGCTGGCTATATTAGTCAGTCAATTGAAATTCCGTACTTGATGTTTCTGATCCGAAGAATCTTGTTCTTGGCCTAACACAAAAGATTAAGAGCGGAAACAATGGAATGCACTTTGTCTTTTATCAATGTTAGCAAATGTATGCGAGGTTATTGTGAGATTTGCTAATCTCAAGCAATGAGATGTTAGTCATATCAAGTAAAGTTTATTATGAATCTCTCACTGATGTTAATACATGTAGAGTAATTTTCCCTGATCTCTGTTTTTCTTATACACATATTATTTTTCTACTATGAATCGCCAGAAGAAAAATCCAACAGACACTCACGAGGAAGAATTAGGTTTTTTCTATAAATAATTACAATTAATGTTCTCGTATAAATTATAGACAAACAATTTTTATCAAAATCCTCTGAATTGCAAACATAACAAAAATGAATAAATACCAAATGTCGAAGTATAAAGCTTATTAAACTGATGTTGAAGTTCTATTTACATTTAAAACTGAGTTTACAATTACTTTTAATTAGTCAATATAATTTATTTATCACTTTTAGGTAAGTAGGGATTCTTAAAAAAAAAAAAAACTTAATAATGATTTTAATATTTTTAAATGCAAAAAAATATTAGTTATAAAATTATGAATAATAATGATTGTTTATATGTTAATTTTACTTATTAAAATTTATCAAAATAAAAGGGGAAAAATTACCGTCTAATATATTTAAATAATCAATTATCATGAGTTAAGTGTACAAAATTTTTATTGTTGCTTATTCATTGAGGTTTAATTAAATTATAAATTGTTATCAGGAAACTTATTATTTTAACATAAAAATAATAAAATCGTAAATTTAATTATTCTTTAATTTACATATTCATATTTCAATTAAAATTAAAAGATATTTAATGCATTAAGCAGTTAATTTTAAAATTTATCTAAAGTTAAAAATGTCATTTAACATAAGATAAAAAAATCTACAATTACTAGCTTTATAATAATGTCCAAGTAAATATTTCTTTCATTTAAATTTATAATCATATTTTTTAATTTTTTCTTAATAATTTTTAATAACCTAAAAGTATAAAACACATTTCGTTGAAGATATAAAGAAAAAAAATAATATAATCCTTCAAATAATATTTCAAAAACAAATAAAATAAAAATATTATTTAAAATCTCACATTTAAAATTTCATAAAATTAGCTCTTTTGATTCAGCATAAAAGTAATCGATATGCAGGATTTTTTAAAAGAGGTTTATACACAAATCCTAAAAGTTTAAACACATAAAACATAGTACTACATTTCATAAGCAATTTAAACTCAAACAAACTACAATACAAATGTCTTTAGTTGTTTTAATGAAAATTATAATTAAATAATAAAATAAAAACTAAAATTATTATTTTGAGTGGTAAAGCAGTCATTATTATAAAATTTTGAGTGTGTTTTAAAATATACTTAAGTTATACTTTTTCAAAATCTAAATCGTATGATTAAAAGTAAATTTGCAACAAAAGCTTTTCAATTATTAAACAGCATATGATTATTTTTAAATCAAAATTAATCTATAAAGCATATTAGGAGAAAACTACCAATTTATAACTACCTTATTTCAGAAATCCTAATCTTAAAGTAAATAAGGAATACAATTTTATTAGGTAAATTATTTTAAAATTTATTTCAAATAAGAGAAGTATTTTTTGTATTAAAAAATCAGTAAACTTTATTTCAATGCTTATATTAATATTTTCGCTTATATTAAGCTTTTATATTAATATAATGCTTATATTAATATTATATATTAAAATTCTTATGCTTTAGCATAGCTCCAAATGTTTCATCACTTTCCTAATCATTGTAAAAATTTATATAAAAATTTATAGCTGCATCAATAAAGAATATCATTAAATTTTAGAATTTAAATCAAAAAGCAATATTGTTGTTGTCTTGTGCCAGCCAGGCTGACAATATGAGGTCACTGCTCCACTTTTCCAACTGAACCCTATTTTGGTGTGGAGTCCAAATTCTGCAGTATACACATGCCCTAGGAACCCGTTTATAGGGTAGGCAACCATTCACATAAAGAAAGGACAAAGACAGGATAGACAGAGAGGAAATGCATCCATGCCCGAACAGGGATTCGAACCCTGGACCTCCCTATCCACAAATAGGCACTCTGACCACTACACAGGGTAGGCGGCAGCAATAATGTAATTTAATATTAATACGTCTACTTCTGTGTTTGTGTGACATGTGTTATTACGATAAATTTCCTTTTGTTCGTGTATTTTATGGTATTTTTTAACTTACATATTTAATGAAAATGGTACCTAAATTCTTACTATCAGTAAATCTTTGATTTTAATGAATTTATTTCCTGAATTTACACGCTATACATCAAATTTGTGAAGAACAAGAATAAGCTTAGATTTTCACTCTTTGTTAAGCTATTTTGTCGTGAAATACATAATTATATTTTTGGCAATTAAAAATATTTCTTTTCTTGTTATGAATATAAAATGAAAAGGGCATTTTTACTGATTTCATGTTTGGTTTATATAATGATAAATAACTAATCTTTCGAGTAATTTTATTTTTTACAAATGAAATATGTACATACGCACATAGTATTAAAGCCATCAACTTCATTTTAGATGCGATTTTATAGTTTTTAAGCCTTTTTCTTGGTTTTCGTCAAACAATGTTCTCTTATTAGCATACATCTTAAGGAATGGAATATTATAATTGTACCCTTCCTTTATGAGTTGCTGCAAAGATAATATGCCATAACAATAATATTTATACAATGCGGTATGCCATATCTTTAAGCAAAGGCTATTATTTTGATTTGTGTTGAATCTGTTTTGCATTCCATAGAATTCCTACGATCCTTTTCCTTTTAAATTGCATAATTTGCAAAATGAAATATAGAGGATGTTTTGCATAACATGCCATTAATAACAAGTTTTGAATTATTACGTTACAAGATCCAAAATTGCTTATTAACTAAAAGCAGAAACAAAATTGCACTGCAGTGTGATTAGATTTACATCTACAATACACATATTTCAAGCAAAATTGAGTAGAAACTTGGGCGAAATTATTAGTAGCTTATTGAGACAAGATTGACTGATGTCTACCTAGTACATGCAATAATAAATAGACACATATAATTATAAATTTATTGTTGTAATTTATATTTTCACGAAAACTGTATTATTATTTAATTATTTAAGTCAACTTTTAAAATACTTATTTAAATTGTAAATTATATTACTTTGTATTTACCTTTCAAAAATAAACGAAAATAAATTAAAATTAATTATGTGCATTTAATCTTTTTTCTAGAAATTATTATAATTTAATATACATGCAAAAAAAATGTTTTTATTATTGTTTTTTAAAAAAATTTAGATTTTAAAGCATAAAAAAAGTAAAGTACGCACATCTTTAATTAGTTTTAATTATTTACATTAATTGAAAATTTTAAATTTGTTTCAGTTAAAAAAAGTGTGAGAATGTTTATATATATATATATATATATATATATATATATATATATATATATATATATATATATATATATATATATATATATATATATATATATATATATATATATATATATATATATATATATATATATATATATATATATATATATATATATATATATATATATATATATATATATATATATATATTATATATATATATATATATATATATATATATATATATATATATATATATATATATATATATATATATATATATATATATATATATATATATATATACGATTTTTACTTTAGACCTAATATATTAAAAAAATAAGTTCACATATTTCTATACATTATTTTTATTTCTTGTTTGTGGTCTGCAAAAAATTAGCAATCAGAAAGTTTTCAACGTCTCATGGCGTATTAGTCCTTAGAGACAAAAATGTGGATTCAATCTGCCTGACATCTAAACAAAGAGAAAGAGTGGTGATACAAAAAAAGTAAACACATATAGGAAAACCAGCAAAAAATCAATGTCTATAGAGAAATGAATCCAAAGAAACAACATTGCGGAGAATGGAGCTGACCACAGTAGAAAGACAACTGGTCAAGGGAACAAAAATTGCTCTTTCTTTTCAGAATAGACAGGGGTCTACGGCAAATAAAAGCATGAAAGAAGAAGACTGCACAGAACCTCTAATCCTTTTTTTCTGGAGCTTTAATTGGGCCATTGATCAGCAACTGTACTAAGAAGGCTGGGTCCAAGCCTTGTGAAGGAATCGCTGTTTTCTTAAGGATCCCCTTTTGTGCTTTTGTTGGATGACGCTCAACCATCCTATCTTTTCCCTCACTGTTTTCTTTTTGCATCTAGTCCGTCCTCTCTCTTCCACAGAAAACAATCCTAAATATATAGAAAACGGAGAAAAAAATTGATAAAAAAACGAGCAAATAAAGCGTCGAAAAAAATAGTGGGAGGGTTTGTTATCGGACAGTGAAAAACTAAAATATAGCTGTCAGAACTAGAATTCCATGCGTGTCGATTCTCCTTTTGTAATGTAATAAGGGAAACAAAGTGCCTGGCTTGTCTTTCCCAGTGCTAGAATCTTTGTGATGTGCTTAAGGGGCTTTGGGTCTGTCTCACTTTTAAGGAATGGTCTTTGGATTTGATACTTTTCTATTTCTTCTTTCCCAGATACTGTTTCTTTCTTCTGAGATATTCCATATTGGTTAGGTATATTTTGAAGATAAAAGAGACAAAAATTCGAAAACAAATACATATTTTTTTCAATTTTAATGATATGGTTGTTATTACACAATTCCATAATAAATATCAATTATACGAGTTTTCTTTTCAGAAATATTTTTTGAGATTATAATTTTTCGAAATACCGAACATTTATGAAGATAAATATTCAAAATAAGGAAATAATCACTTATATGATTTATCAAAATTTTGATATTATGCATATTTGGTAAATATGAAGGTAGGGCTGATAGTTTTTTTTCTACATTACATGAGATATAATTTTCAAGTGCATAGAATTAGTTATGAATCTTTTAACCAGAGAATTTCTTATTTATTAACAATTAATATATTTCCTTATAACAGACTATAAATAAGTTACATAATTTTTAACTATCCCTTTCTTATACACATTATATTAGGGAATATAAAAATCTCCAGTAAATTATTTTTCCAGCATGAAGGGAAGATTATCATTTACTTATTGTCTCTCTCTCTCTTTCTCTCTCTCTCACACACACACACAGGTACACAATTAAGTGTAATAAACAAAAATTTTATATTAAAAAGAAACAAAAATAATTATTTAAATGAAAAATAAAAGGATATTTATTCCAAAGGAGATTTTTATTCACTAAATAATAATTAACCTATAGTAAATTATATGAAAGTGTTATTTTGAAACAAATGTTTAAGTTATGATTAATGATACAGTATTTAAACACAATTTCATAAATATGATAGTAATTCATGATGAAAAGATTAATAATTATTACATAAACAATTATTTCTAAGTTCTTCAACTATAAGAAAATATGAAAACACGTTTTAAAGAAAACTTTTTATTGATTTCACACATATGAAATTTATTTTAGATTCCTTAAAAACGCATGTTGGAGAAGAATAATTAAATTAATCCATGAAAATTTTTTTCATTAAATGATAAACTCTGTCTATTATTTTTTGATGAATCTAAGTGAGAGAAGTAATGAAATCTGTTTTACAATATATATATATATATATATATATATATATATATATATATATATATATATATATATATATATATATATATATATATATATATATATATATATATATATATATATATATATATATATATATATATATATATATATATATATATATATATATATATATATATATATATATATATATATATATATATATATATATATATATATATATATATATATATATATATATATATATATATATATATATATATATACACAACTGATCATATGATCATAGTTTTCTATTTCAAATTTATTTCTTAATCTTTAGATTAAGAAAATTCTAAACGTAATATTTCCCTTTTATTCTAATTTTTAACATGTATTTCTAGAAAGTTATATAAATTGCTCGAAGAAATAAAATACTTAGATTATATACGATATATATGAGCGTGTTCGTGGAAGAAATGTCTTTATATTCTAATATGGAAAATAGGTTGGGAAATGAAAATTTTGTTTGAAAATATAAAATGAACAAAAACAAACGTCAAAGTAATATAAAGTTATCATCTCTATTACCAAATGATCTTGAATATATAAACCAATAATTAGTTTAAAATTGCAAATGCTAAAGAAGTATACATAACTTTAGTTATAGGAAGACCATAGAATATATTTTAAATTAAATCTTAGTTTCAATTTTTTATAAAATTTTATATTTGTTATAAATTATTTATTAAATTAGAGAAAGGATAATTTAACTAATAAAAAATCTAAATTATAACTTTTTAATATTTAAGTTATTGTTATTTTATTTCTTAAATAATGAAATATTTTATTATATTTAAAGAAAATAATGTGTATCAGAATCATAAAATAAGATACGAGAGCTGGTTAAGAAGATTTTATAGATATATTTTAATTTTGTATAATAATATCGTTATTTAACAAAACGAAAAAAACATTCGTAATTAATTTTTTCATAGCTACAATTGCAAAGCTTTGCATACAAAAACGGAAAATGTTAAAAAAAATCTTCACCATGGTTTTTTGATTGAAAAAACAAGTATCATATATGATATTTTTATAAAAGAAGTTATTTTCCGTGATCAATAAAACAGAGTTTTTTTGTTCTTACCTTAAAAAGATTTAAGTTTTGATTCGGTTATCAAGTTTTAAATCTTAAAATTTTAGAGCTAAAATAGGGCTAAAATTAAAATTTCCTCAATTTAATTTTAATTTATTTACTTTTTTTGCTTTTGAATGCCAAATTTTTGACCGAGATATTTAATTAGCAGAGTATTATGTTTTATCTCTTCTTTGAACTACAACAAACTGTTTTCTAAAAATCTCCTGAATTATACCTATTATTACGAATTTTTTATTGGTTACAATCAAGCGTATACATCCATGCCCATAATTAATGATAATGCCGGAATCAGCAACTAAATGCGCTAATATAAATCAAGTGTCATTTACTCATGAAGCCTATGTATTAAACAAATAAGAAAAAACAAAAAAATGGTGTATGTAAAATACCAGCCATGCACAGAAACCATAACTCAGTAGAACACTTAAGTCACATATCGCTCTTACAACAATTGAACAGCACGATGTTGGTATGATGGTAAATACATCGCATGTCTCCCATATTAGGAAATATAGTCCATAGGATAACGAGGCATGCTGTGGATCGCATTATCGATCTGCACTTGGGGCAGAGAACTAGAGACGTAGGACGCGGTAGACGGACTATGATTTGTTGGCTGAGCATATCATATACATGTTCCATCGGATTCAAGTCCAGTGAAAATCTTGGTCATTCTATACATGTGATGTCCTTCGATTAAAGTCAGTGATTGAGGATGTTGGACAGATGAGGATGGACATTGTTATCAGCTTCCACGGCGCCTTTAAGCAAAGTAAAATACCAGCCATGCACAGAAACCATAACTCAGTAGAACACTTAAGTCACATATCGCTCTTACAGCAATTGAACAGCACGATGTTGGTATGATGGTAAATACATCGCATGTCTCCCATATTAGGAAATATAGTCCATAGGATAAAGAGGCATGCTGCGGATTGCATTATCGATCTGCACTCGGGGCAGAGAACTAGAGACATAGGACGCGGTAGACGGACTATGATTTGTTGGCTAAGCATATCATATACATGTTCCATCGGATTCAAGTCCGGTGAAAATGCTAACCATTCTATACGTGTGATATCCTTCGATTGAAGGCAATGATTGAGGATATTGGACAGATGAGGATGGACATTGTTATCAGCTTCCACGGCGCCTTTAAGCAAACGGACATGTTGTTCCAAAATGTTCATGGTTCCTATTTCAAAATGCAGATCTCTTTTTGAGCCCAATATAATGAACTCCTGCATCACCTCAATGTTGTCATTACCGCACGCTTTGTTGGTGGTATTGCGTATTTGGTATTCTCCATAAGAACAGCTGATGTGAATTGGACAACAAGCTCAATCTAATCAGAAAACATAATATCATTGTGAAGGTATCCACATTGCATGAACTTCTCTAGGTTAACTGCTGATAACTGTAAGTTGTGTGAGCAGAACACATTTGACAGACTGTGAGCAAATGAAACATATTTTCCCAAACGTGTGTACATGGTTTGACTTGAAACGATCATATCCGTGGCTGAAGGTATCTGACGCGAAAGGTTAGCTGATGTGCTCCGTCTGTTTCTTTTGATGGTTACTGGCAAATATTGGTCGTCATTCGGAGTTTACTTGTATTTAAACGTTTACTGAATTATCTTGAAATCGCTGCCACAGCCTAGAAAGGAAATTTTGTATGATCCCGAGTTCCTCAGTTTCTGCCATCTGCACACGCGTGAATTTCAGACAGCCGATAATTCTACCACTGAAAACATCAGCCACATATGTCACCTGTGTCATATTGATGGGGGTGTAGCACAGAGCGCTATATGGAACGATTGTCACACGTTTCCTTCTTTGCTGCACGTCCATATATACAGCTCTCTTAGACTCGCATCATTTTGGCGTATACTCGACATCATCAGTTACCTTCCTAAAATTTGCATATCTTGACCATGTTTGTGCTATTACTACAAGTACCATATTTCCTTTCGCGTTTGATTTCGGTATTCTTTTGGATTATCCTAGATTTATGAACAAGTGTGGATAATTAAAGCATAATTTTTTAATATCTGTTACTCATATTTTTAAATTGACAATAACAAAGTCATTTAAGAAGCATGTTGTAATAAATCTATGTAACTAAATTAACCCAATTGCTAAATGTAGTTCTGACTCACTTATAAAATATTATATCTTTTCGCATTTCATGTTATAAAGTATAAAAAAAATTAGGAGTAATACGTAAATTTAGAAAAATTATTTATTTCATGGACATTAAGTACATTTTCTTTATAAAATATGTTCTAAAATGAATTACATATACATACAGATTTAAATATTTGAATCAATAAGAAAATCAAATCTTAAATAAAATATCCAATTTTAAATAGAAAAGAAAATATTTGTAATCCTTATCATTTTATTTAAATTGAACTTCAAAAGATGATAAAGCCTATTTCTTTCTTATTATTTGAGTAACAGATCTAAACATGAGTTTTATGAAAAATAAATATTTCTTAAATTGAGGCATAAATAGTTTTTATTTCTTTTTCAATTTTACCTTAACGAAACTCAGATTTATTTAAAGTTTATTTCAGTTGTGTATTTTCTAGTCATAATGAATCAATCAAATGCACATTTTAAAAGTATAATAAATTATGTTTGATAAAACATATTGTTTATTCCATAAAATATCTTTTTTTAACACCTTTATTTTTAATAAAATAAATAGAACATCTTATTGAAAATAGAGAATACATTAAATAGCAAGTTTTTATTACAGATGCAAATAATAAAACCTGCTATTTAAAATATTTAACTAAATATTTGAAGTTAATTTAAAATGCAAATTAATTTACCATAAAACAATTCTAATTCTGAAGTAGAATCTTCCACTTTAAAGCTGTTTTATTCTGTTATCTTCAGCTTTGTTTGGAAAACTGTATATATGTGTTTACATTAAAAGCTTGGCTGTCATCCATTGTTTGATAATCTAAATTAAATACTGAAAAGTTATGTTGAACTTGATTCAACAACTGTAGAACTTGATGACAAACACTATACACTATATTTCCAATAACTCATCCATATTTAAAATTCTACTCTTCAACAACCGGCATGGTATCTATTCAATGAATTCATGAAATAATGCTAAATCAAACTTCAGAACGATTAAACCCTGAAGCATTTCCTTCTAAAATCGCTGATTGTTGGCAGCAGCAGGAGGACACCTCAACTCAGCTCTAGCTCATTTAAATCAAACAGGAAGACCTTCGTTAGCCATCTTTGTTTGCATTTTCAATGTCGGCTCTTCCTTACATATTTGCATCTTGAACTTTGGGCGAATCAATGCGGTTTAACCCAGACAGTCATTTTCTGTGGTCTGTTTGTGATTGGGTATTCGCTTCTCTCCCCTTTTCTCTGATGATAATTATCATCTGAACACCCCCATCTGTTCTGTATGTCGAAATAAATGACTAGCTTTTCTAACAAATTAAAGAAAGTGGGAATGATATGTTGCCTAACGGCGAAATTCTCACCATTGTCTACTTTACGCTTTGAAAAAGGTCACTTTCAACCGATTATTTGACATCTTTTAAAAACTTTGCTCGATTTACAAAAGTTTAATTTTTACTATTTCTTTCTTTCTTAATTAATTAAGGATGAAAATAAAAAACTTTATCATTTATTTTATATGATAATACTTATTGTTTATAATATTATATGTACCCAAAAAATAGTTTGCTAAAAAAATCGATTTTTTTTATTTTTGAGAATTGTAATTGTGTTATGTTGTATGATAAATAAAATTGTTTAGTGAAGAAAAGTATCTTTACAAAATGTGCAGCATATAGTAAATAATTGTTTTACAGATAATCAGTTTACTGATCTTCATCAAATTTCAATAAACAGTTTCTTTTACAGTACCAATAATTTAACACATGATTCAAAAACCTTTGATTGTTTTTTTTTTCAAATTTCTTAGCTAATCAAAAGTGAATAACAGAAGAAGCATAATATAAATTAAATGAACTTTTTAAGTTGCATAGAAAAATAATTTGATTTTTTTAAAATAAAATAATTTTAAAAAATAAAATAATTTGAATGAGCATAATAAAAAATATAGAAAAATAATTAAACCCAGATATAGTTAATAATTTTCTGGAGATAGCTAAACAATTGAATTTTTATTTAAATATTTTAATAATGTAATAAAATGTCTGGATAAGGCAAAAAAATTTAAAAAAAAACTTTTAGTGTATTTATTCACAAAGATGTGTATACTGATTGTCATTTGTTTTATTTATCAAAAACCATTGTCCATAGATACACAATGATTATGATCAATCCAAGTACTGTCTACTTTAATGACTGAGGCTCATTTACTGGGCAGCGGCGAATTCTAGATGCAATTATTTGGTAATGCGTAAAAAAAACTAGCTGATACCCATCATAGACTATCCAGAAGCTGAAGAAATTCAAGGATACAAACCTGAGAAAACTTAGGATCAAACATCACAAGAAATGTGCATTCATAAAGTAGTTTACTTTTTTTTAAATTCGAGTTGTCTATAGATGTTCTAACTAGAAATTAACTAGCAGGAGTGCAGGTGTTTAAAGAAGGTATATGCAAATGTTCGAAATCATAGTGAATAACAAGACATCTTCGTAAGGTGATTTTTCTTTATATCGTGTTAAGACACTTTGTTAATGCAAAAACCAGTAAAGACTTTTGAATATTCCATGTATTGCAATAATAGTTAAAGTTTTGCAACACTTTGAAACCAAATAGCAATAGTTTTTTGAATGATTTTAAATTAATTAATCTATTTCTTTTTTACACAATGAGTTCTTATTAGATTGGCTAGTAGGCTTCTTTACTCCTAACAGTCGCTAATTGAATAAAAAAATTTCAGCCTTTATATTCTTTTTTTGCGCAGGATAGGCAGCTGAACAAAAAGCTTCGTTCAGCTGCCTATCCGGCGCAGTTCTGAATTCGCAAGCTGAATTCTAGCTTCTTGTTCAACAATCAGTACCCCTTTGATTACCTTATAGAACATCATCTTTGGAAATGCTTGGGATTTACTAAATTCTACAATCATGTTTAAATTATCCCTCTTTTATGATAAAAGTTGCATTATTTTATGTAAAGTAAAATTATCATGATAAAATGTTTTCTAAATTAATTTTCAATCCTAATTAATTCAATGAAAATATATGAAACACGTGAAATTATCTAGTGAAATTGTAGCTTAACATGTGTTTTTAAGTTTTTTGAGAATTAACTTAAATAGTACTGTATTTATATAAACACATAAAAACAGAGGATACTAATACATTTTTAGAACGATTTCGACTAAGAATTTAAAAAAGTAAATGTTTTAGAACAAAAATGTTTTTCAACAGCTTATTATTTGAAATGAGAAATATCGTCAGCTACTTTTAAATCTATTCTTCTTTCAAAATGTCGCATGTAAGCAAGCTGTGGATTGAGAGATATGTTTTTGCGCTTTCCGAAGAGAAATATTCTTATTCCAGGATTCAAAAATGTTGTGAAATGCATAGTATTAAAATTTCTAAGTGCAAAATAAGCAACATTATTAATAAGACAGGTAAAAACCGTCAATCATTATTTCTACATGGAAAGAAGACTCCAAACGAATATCCGAAAAAAGTACGTACTGTTTCAAATGTTTCTAAAGTGAAATCCCTGGTAACAAGAGAAAATCCGCCAACACAGAAATCATTTGCAAAGTCTTTAGATACATCTGTAGCAACAATAAATAAAATTATAAATCAAGATTTACAACTTAAAAAAGCTAAAAAACATAATGTTCAACAGTTTTTGCCGAGGCATGTGGCTCAACGCAAAACATATAGTAGAATCCTGTATGAAAACCATTTAGTAGGGAATAAATGGAAATACATTGTGACCCTTGATGAAGCATGAGTTTACCTAAATGAGTGCAACAAAAAAGGTCTATTTATTATAGAAAACGAGGAGAAAAAATGTACAAACTTGGTTTCGTCAATGTAAAAAAAAGTTTCAGTGAGGGGTTTATGATTGTCATCGATTTCTCCTACAATGGGAAATTAAAAATAAAAAGAGTAGAAAAAAATGTTAAAATCAACTCATACCATCAGGAGAAGATTTTACGTCCAATATTTACAGAAGAAATTCTACTTCCTTATCGCACAGATTTTCAAAGAGTGGAACTTCATCAAGACAAAGCTACAAGTCATACTTCGAAAACTACCACTGCATTCCTTGAAAAAATGAAGACTAATACAGCTATTGCATATATACCTTTTAAAAATAATTCTGTGAAGTCCCCTGACGTTTCAACTATGGACTATTGTGCATTTGGTCTGTTAAAAAGAGCTTTCTAAACGCAAACCCACTTGATAGATGGATTAAGGAAAGTAGTGGAAGAGGAATGGAAAGCAATAACCCTAGAAATTTTAAGAAAAGCTCTTCTACCATGGAAATCACGATGCAGACTTATGGTCCAGAAAAAAGGCTATCAGATAGAACATTTAAAAAAATAGTCTTTAAATTTTAAATATTAATTAAACGGCCCGAAATCATTCCAATAATGTGTTAATGTATATATTAAATATGATATTTTAAACTGAATTTAAACGATGAGATTTATGTTTACAAATGTTGTAACATCAGTTGAAGTCAGAGGATTCATAATAACACGAGAATTATATATAAGGACTAAGCTGATCCTTCAAATGATGTCAAAAGAAAATCCGTAGAGTTGTGGAAAAAGTTTCTTTTTGATGTAATTTTAAATGCAGCGAGAGGGAAAAAACATCAATCATTAAAATTTCAAATTCACAATCTTTGCAAAATGACTATTAAACTACATATTAATTACATAAATTGTAAATATGCAACATGCATCTTTTTTACTGCCAAACGAGTAGCAGAAGACCCTTATTGCTACAGGTCTGACTGCAAAAGAATCGTAAAAGGACTATTAAACAACATATTATTTATATTAATAGTAACTATGCAACATGCATCTTTTTTACTGTCAAACGAATAGCAGGAGATGCTTATTGCTACAGATCTGACTGCAAAAGAATTGTAAAAGGACTATTAAACAACATATTAATTACTTAAATAGTAAATATGCAATATGCATCTTTTTTACTGTCAAACGAATAGCAGGAGATGCTTATTGCTACAGATCTGACTGCAAAAGAATTGTAAAAGGAATATTAAACAACATATTAATTTCTTAAATAGTAAATATGCAATATGCATCTTTTTACTGTCAAACGAATAGCAGGAGATGCTTATTGCTACAGATCTGACTGCAAAAGAATTGTAAAAGGACTATTAAACAATATAATAATTACTTAAATAGTAAATATGCAATATTCATCTTTTTTACTGTCAAACGAATAGCAGGAGACGCATATTGCTACAAGTTTGAGAGAAGCAATATTCAAATGATTCTTTGTACTGTATACAAGATTTGCAGAGATGGATCAATGAGGGTAGGAGTCGGAAATGGTACGAACAGCAGGATGCAGCTTAACGCATTTTTTTGTGCATTTAAAAATGTAAAACTCTCTTATCCAAACTTTAAGCAGTATCTGTCAACAGGCAAATCAAGCTACAAAAACGCTGTTAAGTATATTTTAAACGTAAATGTGAGGAAGATATTAAAAAGAAAATACTTTTATTGATCTAAATTGACTAAAATATTTCAACTGCAGAAGATACAAATCAATCAGAGTTCAATCCAATTATTTTTTCGGGTAGAACTCATTCAGTAGTTGATTTAAAGTGGAATCATCAAAAATTTTATGCAAGCATTTTTAATCATTTTCTCTGGAAAATGGATCAATATTCACAATGGACGTGTGTCGACATTCAGATATTTGTGAAGAAATGTGACACTTAAATATAGCAACTAATTAAGTGTGGACATATTGCAGAAATCTCCATATTTAGATACAATATATTTTGTATAAACTTCTTAATTGTACAAATATTTTCCCTTTACCCCATTTTCTCGGATATATTAAAATGTTACAATGTAAATGATTGTTTTTAGATGAGGTTTTAACACACACAAATTTTTATACTTTTGTATGTAACCACATACTTTACTACATAACTAAGGAAGAAGTTAGGGTACACTAAAGACATGTGTTCCGAAAATCTGGTCATTGAATTTATGTTGGAAGCATTTCCATTCCATGATAATTCGTTAGATATTTCAATATATAATATTTTATATAATTTTTTTATATAATAATATTTTATATAAAAATTTTATATAATAATTTTTATATAATTATAATTTAACAATATACAATATATAATTTTAAATATAAATATTTTAATATATAATTTTCAGCGTAAAAAATACTCTTTTGTTAATAAGGATGGAGAGAATCTCACTACTTTTCTTCTTGATAACTCATGTATAATGTAATGCATCAGGAGAGATCAGTAAACTAATAATTTATTTCAAACATAATTTTCTAAAAAAGGAATGATTGAGAAATATCTACAGTGTGTGTGGACTTGGTTATTTCAACCACCACTTCCATAACTTTGCTAATTTCTTATTGAAATGTCAGCACACTAGGAACGTTTTAATGATTGATACAATCAGTATTATATAAGTTAGTATCTCTTGATTAATTTTTTTTCAGAATAACGAAGGACCCATATTCAGAGAATTTCCGTGAATGGACTGTGATATTTTTTCAACACATCCAACTGCGATATTTTTTTATATCCTATCCACATGTTTGACCTTTTAGCAGCAAAAATCCTCAAAAGTTTTCTTTAAGATGCAATAAATCGTAAAAAAACTTGTCCTATATCATTTACGCCACAAGACTCTTCAAAAGTTAATGATAAAGCTAAAAGCTTTATCATTAACATTTTAGCTATTTAAAACTTTCAATTTGGTCTTTGATTACATTCCAAAAATAATTAAATTTTTCGATCTTTCATTATTTTAGTAAACAATATAGTAACTCTATTTATTAGAATCTCCAATTTCTAGTTAAAAATATTCATTTAGATCTTCAGACTCTTTTACAAAACAACTTTTAATTCATTGCTATATATGGTTGCCCTCGTTTAGCAATTTCTCGACTAATCCCAAAACTTGAATATTATCACTATTGGAAGATTTCTTCCAGAAATTAAAAACAAAATTTGATTTTTCTGGACTCTTCTGAAGTGTCTCAAACATTCTTCCTTGGATGACTGATAGAATATTTAGTACTAAATAATACGTATTCAGTTGTTAAGTGTCAATTCACAATTTATCTCTTGTCACAATAGCAAATTTTTCAGAAGAAATAAGACAGGTTAGAGAAACAATTTGAGTTTCGAATAAGCGTTAGAGACTTTATCCATTTAACTTAAATTTGTGTATAACGCGGATTTCATCTTTTATTTTCTACTTGATTACTTTTTAGTCATGTGCAACAATAAGTAATGAATAGCATCAGAAATGAACCCGGCGTGGTTTACGCGAACCCGACTAACATTATATGTTCCTTTAATACCCTCCAAAAGCCTCCTACAGCTTATAAAAATAATCATTTTTTTATATTCACAAATTGAGCGGTGCATCGCCAAATACGGAAGAGCCTAGATCAAATGGCGAAGTGAAGTTAATCGAAGAGGAATAATACCAAACACGTATACTTGCGGTACACTAGTTGGCATAGTTGTGATGAAATAAAATAGCATAATCTCTTATTATAGATAGAGTGTGGTGACAATTTAAAATATTTACACCAATAAATGTAAAAAAAGAAATTACGTTCCAAAACATCTGGGTACTTAGTTTTCTAGGTGGTTTCAACTTTATAAAAGTAATTTATAAATTTAAAAGTTTTTTTCGCATATTATATACAGCATCAAACATATACAGGCTAAATTGAGTAACTTGGAAAAGTTTGTCCAGAAATTGAAAATTTTAATTTTAATCAGAAACTAAAGCATTTTCAAATTTGAAAAAAATTTTAAAAAATAAAATTTCTAATATATTGAAATTAAATTTCCTTTTACGGTATTCGGTTTCTCATTCTAATTAAAATTGCTATTGGATGATATATTATCTCAAAACATTTCATTCATCTTCTTCTTTCTTAACCACTGGTCTGAATCAGACCAGGTCCATGACATCCTTCGCCTTCAAAGAATCGAGGACAGCCCCAGGGCTGTATAATAGTTCACGCTTTGAAAAGCCAATGCAGTTCAGTAGGTGTTCGGGACTGGCTTCATTAGTTTTGCACGAATTGCAGGTGGGAAAGACTTGTTTGCCCTGGGAGAACTATAGAGTCCGAAGATGGCCGGATCTGAGTCTGGACAAGGCAGTCTGATCACGTCTTTCACTGTCGAAACTCAAAGATCTCCCAGGATCAGAGCTACTGTACCAAAGATGAGACGGTGGAATTTTCCAAGATGAGTTGGCAAATTCCGTCGTCTCATCATTTCATTCATTAAAATTTAATATAGAACAATTATTACAACAGTGCAATTTGAAGTATAACCAGTACGATCAATCTCTGTATTAGTACAATAAGTAGAAGTGACATTGGCGAATATTTTCTCAGCTGTTGCCAACTTTAGTAAAATATTGTTGCATTTTTGTATTATGTTCTGAAAATTTTTTGCTTTCAGTTGAGATTTCCCACATGAGGGAATTCATGCCATTCAAGGAGCCAAAAAGTCACGTTTAGATTATTAGCCATGGTTTGCTAAACATTGTTCTAGGTATCTGATTCTCAACTACTATCTCACAGGACTTTTGTATTCCGCCAAATTCCTAAAATGAGCCTTCTAAATTTTAGAAATGTATGTAATAAAAATTGTAATATTTTTTATTACGAGTAATGTAATAAACGTGCTGTTATTTTTGCTGCAAATATTATATTGTTTTATTTTGCATTCAAAATTATTATCATAATCTATTTGACACAGTGTCTTATAGTTAAATGAACAAATTTTAAACGTATCTTTTTCTTTGTGTGCTGCGACAAAAAATGTTGAGAATCATTGTTCTAAGTTATTCATTTAATTTTCATATATAATATCATGGGTATCTAGTTCATAATTTATTCCTTCAATATTTATTTAATATCAACCCTCAGATGCTTCTGTCGATTCAAAACGACAAATTCATGATGACAAAACAATCTTTCTGTTTATGTTTGTAATAATATGCAGAAATTACAAATTTTGAAATTTCACTTCTTGTAATGATATTCTTCTATTTTGATAAGTAATTATATAAAATGGATTCGTGAACTTTAAAAGTTTTACATTACAACATATTTAAAATCTAATAAATGTTGTGCTATTTTCTGTTTTAAAATTTAATTTCTGATTTCTCGATAATAAATTAGTTTTAAACATATTTCCCATAAAAATAATTTGTTAAAAAATATATTTAATGATAGATTAAATGATATGTATGTTAAACCTGTTGTTTGATTTTTAAATGATATACTTTACGCAAAAATTAGTTCATGTAAGCCATTCAAATATTCAAAGATTGAAAATATTTCATGTTATTTAATTTATTTTTATGTGGTGAAATATTAATTAATAATTTTAACTTCAATTTACATTGTTCACATTTAAATGCTAAATTTTATTATTTGGGATTTTTTTAAAATAACTTCAATAATGATAAAAAAGAAAAAAGTATTCTGCTAAACTAAGTGTTATATTGTTATGAGTATACAGTAAAAAAAATGATTCAAAGTCATTAATATATAGAAGCAAACTAGAAGAAAATCGACATTAGAATTAAAAGATTATGTCTTAAAAATACAGAAAAGTACATAAATTTGATTCCATAACATTTAAAAAAATCTATATATTTCATTCATACTTAAAATTTATATAATACAAAGTTTAAATTGCATATTAAAAATTTCAAAACTCAAAATTTAAAACCTATTTTTATGTATGATTTAGCAAAACAAAAAGAAAAATCTGCAACATATTTGCTTGTAACTAAGGTTAGAACCTAATATCTCGAAGTTTCTTTTCCTTAAGTTTATATCCTGTAATTACTTCCAGATCGGAAGAAATCCGGTATCGGAGACATTTTCCACGTGGCTCTTAGAATATATCAATCGATACGAGACACCAAATACTTCCTCATAATACGCTAGAGGAAAACTGCGGCGACACAAATGATCTTTCTTTTTACTTCGTTACTTCCGTCTAAGTAAGCGATATTTTCCCCTCCGTTAGAACAAAGAAAGCTCAGAAGGCCCACGTATATAAGATGTAACAGGCCATCGGCCTCGAAAAATGATCAGAAATATCTGGATGGACTCTGATGAATGTCATCCTTAATTTGGAAGTGATACGAGAAGAAGATGGAGAGTATCTTGTCTTTGCGAAGGACTGGTCAAGAATGCGGTCCATATGAGTCTGAGAAATGCGGTTTATAAGATTCATGTAATTGTAATACTATTCCATAAGGTTAAAAAAAATGATTAACTGAAAGTAATATTATTTGCTTCCTAAGAAAAAAAATTAGTTATTAATTAAATTGTTGAGAATTGCAATGCAAAATATTTAAATTCATGTTTGTTTTGAAGGCATCGTCAATATATATTTATCATTACGTACATTTCTGTTAAAAACTATTATTCTATTTATATCGATGTTTATAATGACTATTTTATGGTCACAAGCGAATAAAACTTTAATTATGTATTTGATTTTTTGAAACAACGTTACATGAACATTTACACATTTAACAATTAAGAATCTGGTTTAGATAAAAAAATTAAAAAAAGTAATTTAATTAATAGAAAAACATAAATCAAAACATATTAATTAATATAATTTACTATAAATTTATAAATATCTTAATATGATTTAAACTTAACGTTACATCTAGCATAGCACACTTTAAGGCAAAGAAAACTGTGGTCATTATTTCAAAGATTAGCTTTTTAATTATGTGATGATTTTCAGTTATTTTTATGAAATTAAATTTTAAAAATTACGTTATATTCTTTGGTCTTATGTTTTCAAGAGGAAAATAAATACTAAGACTAAAACTATCCATTCAAGAATTACTATAATTTTATCGCAATATTTTACATATATTTTGGTTTAGATAATGTTTTACTAAATATATGTAGCTCAGATAAAATTATCAGTACCAAAGAATAATATATTAATTATTTTGATGACCAACACGTGTTGGCGAAAGTCACTCCTCATTTATCTAAACTATTATTATAAAATAACTGCTTTAAAACCTATTTACATCATTTACTTATTTATTTTTCATTTAGATATTTACATATTGATTGTAATACACCATTTGAATTCTAATAAACATAGGTAATAGTCTAATGACTAACAGACTGAATTAGACATTTATACATCCATACCACATTATTTTAAGCGAGAATGGCAAATGTATTTTAAATTTAAAAATAGGTGTGCTGACCAAATTGTCTAGTGGTCAGCGTGCCTGACTGCGGATAAGGAGGTGCTGGGTTCGAATCCCGGTTTGGGCATGGATGTACTTTCTCTCTCTATCTTCCTGTCTTTGTCCTTTCCTTGTATGAATGAGGTGTGAATGGTTGCCTACCCTATAAACGGGTACCTATGTGTGTATTGCAAAGTCGTACTTTCACCTTCATGGTGCTTTGATTAAAGCGTAAGACGCTCCCAATCGACTTAATTCGCATAGCATAGGGAGCTTGGCTTGTCCAAGTGTCATTAGTAAACAATAACAACAACAAAACAAGGTGTAAGTTGGGAATTATATTCAAGCGAAGTTTAAAAAATATTTTAATCTTATTTGGGGGGGGATGAAAACTTTCTTAAGTGAAAGATATCTTATATAAGTACTGAATTTAAGTTTCTTGAATCTGAATCTAGTTCCGTTTACAGCTGAGTATTTGGATATGGGCAGGCTACTTTTGCTTTCTACGTGCACAGCAATTTGGAAAGTGTTTGAGAGTGTTTTGGATTTTCTTTGCAAGAAGCGCGTGAATACGATTCCCACCTCTTACATTTTCTTTAATTTTAGAATATATTTGTTATCTTCGCTTAAAAGAATATTGTGTTAATGTATAGATGTCTGATTCAGTCTATTAATCATTAGGCTATTACCTATGCAGTGTCAAGTGCAATTGGTTTTCGATTTTATTTTATTTCAGACATTTTCAAATACAAGATTATGTTTTAAGAAAAATGTACACAATTTTGCTGTAGTTACTGATTTACTTTTCTAAAAATGAATTGATTTTTAATGATTAATTTTGTTTGATGTAAATTAGTACGGAATATTTATATTATTATAATAAGAAAAATTCAATGGTAAAAATTTAATATTTTAATTACTAATTTATTGTCGATTAATTTATAAATGTATAAATAATAATTTTTTCCTATGAGTGAGAAAATAATATGTTATTATAAATTTTAAAATAAAAAACTCAAAATAACATGATACCGATTATTAGACATGAAATTTAATTTCTTAAATATCAACAAAATTATTTAGAAATATTTTAGAAAGATTTAGGACAAAAATAATACATCATTGAACTTATCATATGATATAGTGTGCATAACTGTGTTGTAAATAAATTAATTATTGAAACTCAGGAAAAGGAAAAATGTTATATAATTTGTAGGAGTAATCCTAAAAATTTGCATTTAACAGAATTATCTTCTCCTTCTTTCTTATCCCCTGGTCTGAATTAGACCAGCTCCATGACATCCTTTGCCTTCAAAGAATCGAGGACAGCTTCAAGGCTGTATAAAAGTTCTCGCTTTGAAAAGCCAATGTAGGACAGAATTATAGCTATTGAATCTTGTTTCGGTAACTTACAATATTGTAAAGATTTTGATATATAGCCAATCTGATTTAATTTCTAATAAAATAGATGAATGATCTTTACATATTTGTATAGTAAATTTAAAATAATTTTTTTTAAATTTTATTGAAAATAACATTTATTCTAAGTTAGGATTAGATATTTCAAAACTAAATTGACGATTTATTTGCTGTACATACGTACATAAAATGAATGCTTTACTGTCTATTTGTGGGAATTTTATTAAAAAAGAAAACAATAGTTATCCAATACTTTAAAGCAATATTTCGGAGCATGTTTAAATCCTAATTGAAACAATTTTACTTGTATTCTGTGTCTTATTCTGATGAAAAAAATCCTAATTAGGGCTAATATGAGGATCCGATTTTCAATCAATTAAAATATCTCGATGCACAAGTAAGTGTAAATGTTCAGACACACTGTTTAAGAAATTAAAAAAATAAAGATTGAAAAAGCAAGAAAATGACATCAGAAATATTAATATAAAGAATAATAAAACACATTAACAAAGGATAAAAAAAGCATAACAAAATGAAAATAAAATCTTTCATCTCGTTGTACTTTATTTTAATTTTATTTTTATTACTTTCATTTCATCCATTTCTTCAACGAGACATTTTAACAGGAATTCAATCATTATCTTAAAAAAAGTTGCCATTATCTTTCATTCCTTTCTATGATTGGCTTGCGTTTTCTTATTCGCCGTCAAATTTCTTTAATTTTCTTATTGCTTTTTTTTTATTCTCTGGCAAGAATTGCGCGTAAAACAATTGACTGAAAATGAACAAATTCGATGAAGGAAAAGCAATAAGGAATTGACACGCTGAAAGTAACTTTCCTGAGCAAATTGTGTGTAGCGCTTCTCATCTAAAACAGAATTATTTCGCGATAGTAAAAGAAATAAGAGCCCATTGTTTTTTCAACTGTATTGCTTTTATTTTTATCTTGTTATTTTATTCTATTGTTATATTGAATGAGGAATAATTTAATTCACTTTAACTACGCCATCAGAATTTTTATAAAACATGTATATTTATTTAAAAAAAAACATGAATTATTTTTAAAATAAGAAAATAGCTGTTGATAATTATATTTCACATAACTATAAAATGTCTAGAAGAATATATGCATTTTGTTTTTTTTATTTTTTTATTTATATAATATTTTTCCATTTTAAAGCAATAACAAATTTCCATTTTAAAGCAATAACATTTCAATAAATTTAAACTGAATAAGAATGTTTTCAACATTTTATACAATATAAGATATCTGTTAATTTGAAATAGTAATTAATTACTTTAAGCATTTTTTTGTAAAAAAAGAAATTTTTATGAAAAAAATTGAAAATTTGAAACCCTGAATTAATTTGAGTTTGTGATAAAATCAGTGTTATAAATTTCCTTTTGTTAATTAAAAAATTACTTAGTACAAATATGCAAAAAAGAAGCAAAATGTCATTGATTTTAATAAAGTCTTGCAGATTCAGTAAATTTTAAGCAAAATTATTATTTCTATTTCATAACATTAATAATTTAACTTTCTCGTTCACACTTGTATTGCGATTTTTTTCTGAATATTACCCATTTGCTTCATTATTTTTACTAGATTTATAAGATTTTAAAAAATTTGATAAAACTTATTTTGATTTATTTCAATTGCATGAATCTAGGTATGCAATTACTTTAATTTTATTTAGAGAAAATTTACAAAGCTTTGTCTTAATTTTGAAAAAATAACACGTTTTGTCTTGGTTTTCATTTTTTTTCGATATACCTTTAACTATTATTCTATATCAATCTTTTCGGTTTATGAACAATGTACAATCGCAATTAATTTTACAAGATAATTTTTTTATCTGAACCAATATACGCTGATAATTCATAATCAGCTTAAATGAATTTTGAAAATAATTATGACGTTTGTAAATTAATTTTTCGAAATATTAATAGCCTTCTTTAAACGTTCAATTCAGAAAATTAAGATAGATTCATTTTTACATAAGAATTATAAAAACATGTATATGTATATTTTATGATTAACAGCAATGAAGCTTTTAGATGTATGATATACAAATGTGATGATTAAACATAATAAAAAGGGTTTATTTGTCCAGAAATGATATTCATTAATGAGTACAGCATTTATAAATTACTTATATATGGAAGATAATATAATTTAAATAGGAACTACTAAAATTTTACAATTTTAAAGACATCCGCAATAAAAATATATGTAATATTTGTATAGAATGAAAACATATTTTATGAAAATTACTGTTAAATTTAAAATATTAAATTAGAATCAGATGATTATTTGTAGAAATGATATCATTACAACTGTTGCATTGGCGTGAACATGTTAAAGTTCCAGCCAATTAGCAGAACATTTCAGATAGTCTTTTTTTTTGTTTTATTCCTCAATTTCTTGATTGATATGAATGAAGCATTCTTTCCAAGAATAGTCAATCTTCCTTTCAATAATCGGGTATTCTCTTACCCTACGATATCCTATTCCAATTTATTTCTGCAGCTGAGCACAAATAGGGATTGGACATCGAAGCAATTATGTACGAGATCAAATCTCGATACTTAGATCTTACTTTTATCACTTCGACTCCATAACCGTAACTGTGATGGGACAAGTGCGCACTTTCTAATACGAATGGCGGAAAGGGACGTGAAAAAAATTTGTGGCGACGTATATATATAAACCACTCAATATTATGAAGCTCGCGTAAGGAAAACTAACGACGACATAACGTCCCTTGTGTCAGACTCGCAAAGCGATCATAATTTTTGATTGGATGCTGAGACTATTCCATTACCCTTCCCGTCCCCATAATCCTCTGCGAAAGAGATTTTTCATGACCCTAAAAGCGGGGTGGAACAGGCTAATTAAGGAAACCTGAGCAGAGAAACGGGTTATTTTTTCGGGTTTCGCAATTGCCTATTTAGTAAGGCACGGGACGTATGTATCAGGCCTAGTTCCTAACGATGTTGTATTGATGTCATAAAGCTGGAGTAATATAGCAAAAGCAGCGTGGTGACTTTGGGCGGATGTATTAGAGAAAATAAATACCAGGATTTGGGAAATAAATGTTCGTTTGCAATTATTGGTTGGTATTCAAGTCAGAAAGTATGCAGGAGAAATTATGTAATTGTTCAAAATTTTAATTTTTTTAAAAAATCAAAAGCGTTTTACTAATATAGCTGATTAAACCTATCACATTTTGTTTTAACTGCTCTGAACAAATAATGAATTGGGAAAAATGTTTTGCTTCATTTAGGGGTGTAAATGTTTCTTTTCTTTCTTTTTTTTTACATTATTTGATATAACATATATCGCTTTTTGTTCGAATTTTAAAAATAATTTACCAATAAAATGTCTTTTTAGCATTTGCAATTAGATTATCAATGAATTTTACATTAAACGAGCTGGTAGAAATCCTACAAGTCATTATATATTAATTTGAAAAAAATAATTATTATTTTAAAATTTTATTTTCTTGATATTATTCATAAACATGATTAATTTGAAATTAAATTTTTTTTTAACATAACTCGTTGAGGATATTTTTCTCTGAAAGACTGAATTCAGTTCCTGAAAAACGGGGAAAAAATCCATGCAGATTTAAACAAACTTGCTATTTGAAAAAATTGCTAGCTTTAACAAGATTGGATTTAATTAATAATAAATACTATTTTAGGAATATATATTTAAGCAATCTACTTATTTACAAGTAACTATAATAAAAAGTACAATAATCTCTTACCTCCTACTGAATGCATTGATCAATATTATTGTTAACACATAACGTGAATTATGTAAGTCATTCAAACGCAACTAATAATTTAAAAGTAATTTTACGAAGATTAAATATACATTTTATTAAACATTACAATATGTAATTATGTATTTGCATGATGACAAATATTTACGGCTTAAATTCTGAATGTGATAAATACAAATTAAAATTGTGATTTATTAAAGTGCTGCGGAAATAATTTGTAATTAAACATAATATTTGTAAGTAATTAAATAATTAATGAATTAAACGAAACAAATAAAATTCATATATGTAATATTTTTATACTTTCTAATAACATTTTAAATTAGGATTGTTTTAACTATTTTTATATTTCAATCTAACAATATTTCATACGCAAGCAGATTTATTTAACTTTATAAAAATCAATTTTTAATTTGTCGATAAAATATCAAAACATCTGAATTCGTAAAACAATATAGAAAGATTTATTATTTCAGTGATTTTTTTTCACGCATGTGTTTTATAATATCACCGTTAAAAAGACATTTTTCCATTTTCAGAAGAAAAGTCTGGGCACAACAAATCCCAACTGAGATCCAATAGAAAAGGAAAGATAAACCCGAACGTTACAAAAATAACGATTTGTTTTGTAAGTTGTCAACTGTTTGATCCCAGAGCTTTCGAATTATGCCATTTATTTGCTATGAAATCTAAAACATGCACCCACACATATATCTAAGAGAATTGTGTACTAAAAGAATATTGAAGTGCAAAAGATACTTCCAAACATCGGAATACTTTATTCCAGATGCTCCCCAAGCGAAGTGGAATAAAAAAAAAGAGAGTGGAAGTAAAGATGGAGATGGGCGAAAAGTGAATCGTTTGAAAAGACAAGGACTGAAAATGGAAATAAAAAGAGTGAAAAGAACTGCATCGTTATTCAAGGAAACAAAATGAGAAACTGCGAAAGTGACTAAAAACGGGGTGAAATTCAAAAAAAAAGAGAAATATTCAACAAAAAAGTAACAATACGGTATATAGATACTCCCCCTTCTATAAAGTTTCTGGAAGTCTTTGTCATCTGCTATCTTTTCCATATTTACTAGGATCACGTGATATCGATGACCCAAGGTTCCTTTCGTCCATCCGGTTTTCTCCTGTACATGAAGAAAGAAGATTTTCTTCACTTGTCAAGGGGTCTTATCTCTTTCTGTCTTTTCTTTGCTGCGTAGTCTAGAAGAGTGAAAGGAGGATAATTTTAGTATAGTTGGCATTTTTTCAGATGTCATTTTTTTTATCAATTTAAGGATATTTTTCTAATGAAATACTTTTATTCTTTAAAATCAATCATTAAGATATTGCTGTTTTTATAATTTAATAAAAATTATAATTTTTCCTAATTAGAGAACTATTTACAGTGTTTATTTCTAAAATTTACTCTATTGCATGGAAAACAATAATACAGAATACATTGTTTGATAGTCTTTTTCATAAGAATCGTGCAGAGTTTTTAAATATATATATTTATTTCAAAATAGTTACTGCAAATGCATTATTTATCATACAAGAAAATGTTATTTAACTTTGATTTAATTACATTTTTAAACCAATTCCTTAAGAGCAAATACCAGATTTAAGCAGTAAAAGCTGGAAATGCAGTAAAGCTGAAAATGCAGTAAAGCTGGAAATGCAGTTAAGCTGGAAATGCAGTAAAGCTGGAAATGTCATATTACGAAAGAGAAATTCTGAAAAATATCACAACTAGATGATTATTAAACTGGATATTATGAAACATGAATGACTATGTGATGAAATTCCTAAATAAATTGTTAAAATCTACATTGCATGAGTTGAACATAATTTTAATTTGTATAGATGATAACTTATGTTTTTATAGAACTATCAATATCGCTTAAAACTTTGATGGAGACATGATTGCTGGATGGACACAGTGAACGAGGGAAAGAGAGAGCTGGTGTATATTCTTTAAATCCTGTTCAAAATTGCTGATATGGCCTTGACATTAGAGTGTATGTTATCGCTTAATATTATAAATTATAGAAAAAGAGAATTTTTCATTAATTTCTAATATTAATAGTATAGTGGGTGTTAGGTTAACGAACATAATCCGTTACAAGAATTCACTATCTGAACTATTTAATAACCAATCATCTGAAATTCTAAGATGTTCTAGGCTAAAGATACGTTTAATCGTAGGCTTCATAACTGGGCACTACTATTTCAGAAAACACCTCCATAAAATGGGACTGTTTCAGCAAGACCCTATCTGCAGGAAATGTCATACGCAAGAGGAAACGGCCAAGCATACCATTTAAGAATGCGAAGCTCTTGCCCCCTCCTTAGATTAACTTCTTTAGGCATCATCCATACTAGAGAGTTACACCTAGACTCCATTAAAGGGTTATATCGGACTTTAATAATAAAGTGGGTGACCCGAGCAACTGGAACTAGGAAACATTGGGTTTGGAGTTAATAGTACAAAATGCTGATAAAATCATAGGTGTCCAATGACATACAAACCCAACTCTAAGAAGAACAAGAACCAATAATCGATTTACCATAGATTTTTTGTGAAATCGATTAATTTGTGCAGCAGACACTAAAAATTAAACTAGAAAAGAATGTATAATTTTAGTAAGTTTATTTTAAAAAAATAATACATAAATATAATCTTGCATATTAACCTTTTACTTTTTGTTTTTGGGACATTAAAGAACATGTACAATGTCGACTGCCTTTCTATCTTTTATAAGATCTTCCGGAAGTGGTTTATAGCATTATTATTGTAAAGATCCCTAACCTTACTGATATCAGTTTGAGTGATATTTTAAGATCGTTGCTCTGACATCTTCCCACTTTTTCAACGAATGAATGAAAGGGATGCTCAATATAAAACCAGTTTTGGTTTTAAATGAATTCAAAACCAAATCTGTTCTTGTACTTAGAATAAAAATATTTTGTTCTTAAAAAAACACGATATAGAACTTTAAAGTTGAATAGGTAAGCAACATAATTCAAGAGAGATGAAAAATGATTTTTCATTCGATGGGTTTGGCAACCCTGCAAATCATCTTCCAAGACCCGAGAAGGGTTCGTTAGAATTCGTTTTAGTTCATTATCTGAATACTATAACGCTGTCAGAACACAAAAAATCCTAAATGATAGTATTCGTTGTCCGATTTATTCGCAGTCAGTCTGAACTGTTCCTAAATTGATCACCCTCAGTAGTTTGTTTCAAAATTTAAAATGTATCATAGACTTTTTTATATTGTTTTTCAATGCTTGTATTTTTCTTCTACATGTATCGGTTTCAAAAATAATTAAATACCTCATTAGTAACTTCTTATTAATATAATTTATAAAAGTGTATATTTTAAAAATATCTTTTTTTTTCTGTCTTTTTTAACTTACTTAATCAATTTATAGAGCTGAATTAGATTGTTTTTCTAGGTAGTACAAAATTATTATTTGACTGAAATGAATTTGTTTTTCATGATTTTTATGAACAAAATTTCAGGCTATAGTAATGTATGCTAAATATTTTACTTTTATTAAATTTATTCTTGGATAAAGGTTTAATTTTAAAAAAAAAGGACTCTACGACAGCATATCAAAATATAAGAAATCAAAAATTAACATATTGATTCCATTAGCATGAAAAATTGTTATCTATTGCAATTAAATTTTATACAGTAAATGTCTTCAAAATTAAATATGAAGTGTTATCATAGAACTCACACTGGAAACGTAGACATAATATCCAGTCATGCTTATTTTTCTCAACATTATTCATTCCTCCCACTTTTACTTTAAAATAGTGTCTGCAAAGCTGTTGTAATCCTTCCTAACTGAGAAGAGTTTGGATTATCATCTAAAATTGAGTATATAGAACAACTTCCTTATAATAACATGTTGGAAAACTGAATCATATTTTAACTAATTAACCATTTCGCAATATTTAAATTTCAACATCTTACAAAAATGAAATTAAAATGGTTACATTTTATGTTATATACATATATATATATACACTACTGACCATTAAAATTGCTACACCAGGAAAGCGGCACACCACACACGTGAAATTTGCATGACAGATAGAACTTGCTGTAATATACAAACGATTAGATTTTCAGCGTATTCATACAAAGCAGGTGACATTAGCAACATCTACAATGTGTATAAAACCAGATATTTGACAGCAGTTTTCTCATACTCAATTTCCGTTTCAACGTTGTTTTCGGCAAAGAAAGTTGTTGTAATGCCTCGTGTAAGAAGAAGAAATGCCTATCAGCACGTGTCTGACTTTGATCGAGGAAGGATTATAGTCTACAGGGATTGCGGTTTATCGTACCGCAATATTGCTGCTCGCGTCGGTCGAGACCCCATGACTGTTAGCAGAATATGGAATAGATGGGCTCCGGAAAATCATACGGAACGTCATGCAGGATCTTAGCGACCCCCCATCACTAACAGCAGAGAAGACAGACATCTTATCCGCATGGTCACAAGGGATCGTACAGCCACGTCACGAACCCTGAGTTGAGAAATGGAGTCATTTGCAAGGCAACAAGTTTCTGCTCGAACAGTTCGACGACGTTTACAGCAGCATGGATTGCCTGCACGGCGACCATGGCTTCGGCTACCATTGACGCTGCGTCACAGACAGGAGCGCCTTCAATGGTGTGATCAGCGACGAACCTGGACGCGGGAATGGCATCACGTCATCTTTACAGATGAATCTTGGTTCTGTATACAGGTGGCCGCATCCGTGTTCGGAGGCATCGTGGAGAACGCGCATTGCCAGCTTGCATTGGACATCGTCATACTGGCACATCTGCTGGAGTGATGGTATGGGGTGCCATTGGATACACGTCTCGATCACCTCTTGTTCGCATTACCGGCACTTTGAACTGCAACCGTTACATTTCCGATGTGTTAAGGCCCGTGGCTCTGCCCTATCTTCAAGGCCTTCCTAATGCTTTGTTTCAACAGGATAATGCACGACCGCATGTTGCCCATACTGTTCTGAACTTACTTGATACAGAACAGGTTTGACTGTTACCCTGGCCAGCACGTTCTCCTGATCTGTCACCAATTGAGAACGTGTGGTCAATGGTTGCCGAGCGATTGGCACGCCATCACTCACCAATCCACTACTGTCGATGAACTGTGGCATAGTGTTGAAGCTGCATGGACTGAGATCCCCGTACATGCCATACAATCTCTATTTGACTCCATGCCTAGACGGATAAATGCTGTTATTGCAGCCAGAGGTGGCTGCTCTGGGTACTGATTTCTCAAGATCTATACATCCTAATTTCCTGTAAATCGAATCACTTGTTCTTTCCACTATAATGTATGTGTCCAATAAATATCGTTCTGTTATTTGCATTCCTTCTTGTTGTAGCAATTTTAATGGCCAGTAGTATATATATATATATATATATATATATATATATATATATATATATATATATATATATATATATATATATATATATATATATATATATATACATATATAATATATATGTATACATACATACATATAAATATATATATATATATATATATATATATATATATATATATGATATATATGTTTGAACACTTTCATTAGAGAAACTGCATACATGAATCAGTTGGAATAGCGTTGCTAATATTTTTGCTATGAATAAACTTTAAATCTAAAATATATTATTTCACTTCATTTAGAGTAAGAGAAAAAAGACAATGCGATTAATTCAGCAACTATTATAAGTATTTTAATATAGTAATAAGATTTCTTTTAACAGTTAAGCACAATTTCTAATTTTAAATACCGTAACAGTATAATTAACAAATTAAATTTTTTTACTTAAAATTGTTTTTAAAAAATGAGTCGTGCATGACATTTAAGAACTTTAATGGGAAAATAATTTTACACGAGATTAATAATTACTAACCGGGTAAAATTATTCTATAACAATAGATATATATTGTGCATTCATTTATAATAATAATTTTACACTGTTTTGCAATTTTATCTTTTATGAGTAATCCTATTTGCTTAGAAGAAAAAAACTTTTCGATGTTTCATTTCATCTAAATAATTTTGTTAGAGAAGCTGTGTCAGTAAATATGAGAATGTTTAGTAAAATTAATAAGGATCAACTGAAAATTCATAGTAATACTATTTCAGTGTAATATTCTTTGGCATCACACATAACTATACAAAGGATTTAAAAATTATGTTAACTAATTGTTTACAGGAAAATAGTTTAATTTCATATGTGTATTGTTAAAAATTATTACTTTGCCTATTATTATTACTTTTAATAAAATTAGGCCATTTTAGTAAAATTACGCATTAATAGGTGAAACTGATATATAAAATAAATTTTATATAAAATATTAGGAGAAATATTATTCTCAACTTTCAAATTCGGAGAAAAGATAACACTTTAATCTTCCGGCTGATAGTTTCTAATTCTTATATAAGTTTTACTTAAACAATTTAAACTAACAGCCAAAGTCACTTCTGTAAGACATTTTTTTTTTTTTTGCTTTAAGATACATCGAATTCACAAAATAAGCACTTGTTAACCAAGAGTACATGTACGTAAGCCCAATTTAAAAGTACTCGTTACAATATCTAAAATGTTTTTTTTTTTCCATTCGACCACAGAGCAATCATTATAATTTAAAGTTCCTTCGCAATCATTATACTATCATAATTTGAGCAGCATGACGACAAAAATATCCGTATTCCTCAGAAGAACGAGATTAAAGAAAATAAAATCTATGTCATTAAATTTTCGAAGAAAATCATAAATATTTTCGTAGTATATTTATTATGATTAGGATAAGCCGCTTAAATTGGGTCTGCCAGTAAGCAATCTGCTATAGTCTTCCATATCTCGGAAACGGTGGAAACAAAAAGTTTTATTTAACCATCGCGAGATGTTTGCTCTCTGGAAGAAATTTTAATGAGTATCCGAAATGTTTTTATTTTCTTCAAGATAGAAATAAATAAACTGGAGAAGCACAGGGCTCCACACGGATAAGATTAGAACAGAAGAATAAAACATTTTTAAATATTATTTAACTACGGAACAAAATAAGTATTATCGATTAGTTTAAGATTTATTTAATTAATGAAATAAGAATTGTTATATGATAAATAAGTTGTTTACTTGCGCTCTATTATAATTCCATTTGGAAAAATGAAATCCAAGAAACATTGGAAACAACAAATAAATAAAATCGATTTAAATTAATGTGGAGAACAGGATAATTATTTCATATATCAGATGTAAAAAAAAAAAGTTTATTCTTATTTAATTAATGATATTTCGTAAACATAGTCCTTAAAAATTAGTTTTATTTTAAAAAGTTAAATTAAATAAGCTATATATATATATATATATATATATATATATATATATATATATATATATATATATATATATATATATATATATATATATATATATATATATATATATGTATATATATATGTATATATATATATATATAATATATACATATAATATATATATATAATATATATATATATATTTATATATATATATATATATATATATATATATATATATATATATATATATATATATATATATATATATATATATATATATATATATATATATATATATATATATATATATATATATATATATATATATATATATATATATATATATATATATATATATATATATATATATATATTATATATATATATATATATATATATATATATATATATATATATATATATATATATATATATAATATATATATATATATATATATATATATATATATATATATATATATATATATATAAATATATATATATATATATAAATATATATATATATAGATATATATATATATATATATTTATATATATATATATATATATATATATATATATATATATATATATATATATATTATATATATATATATATATATATATATATATATATATATATATATATATATATATATATATATATATATATATATATATATATATATATATATATATATATATATATGTATATATATATATATATATATATATAAAGATATATATATATATTTAAATTTTCACATTCTCTTGTAGCGGTAGTAGGTAAAACAGCGCATCGTAGAAGCATTTTTCCCCTCAATTTCAAAAATTGGTGTAACAGTTTCAATTTTAGATGGGATAGATAGGTAAATGTGATTTTTAAAATTTTAGATTAGGATGGATAGATAAATGTGATTTTTTTTAAATTTCCCTTCTTTCGATGTATGGGGTAACATACAATCAATGAAAAGACTTGCAAGTTGGAAATATGTATTCGATTGTTATAGGAACCTTCACAATAAATTTCAGCTAATTTAAATTCTATTTACTTTCGTAGTTCATGAAAAAATAATACGCCCATAATTTTTAAAATCATATCGTGGGCGTATTAGTCTAGTGGTGGGAAATTTTTTAAATTTTTTATGCTTGGAAGGAAGTTGATACAGTTCTTTACTCAGCCGAAAACCATTATACTTGGAGAGTTTGTACTCGGTAAATAGTATTTTACAGGACCTGGTAGTTATTTAAACATAATTTTAAAATATTTTAGGAAACCATAGCATTTTATTTTTGTCAATTTATTTTAAAATGTACATTAATGTATTCCTGTACCTTGTGGATAATTATGAAACATATTATGTAATTTATCAAAATTCTCGCAAATGATTTCTCTTTATTTCTTTTCAATAAAATTTTTTCTTGTAATTTTATATTATATCAAGTGGGTATAAAAATTTGAACGAGATTGGTTTATTAGTTAATGAATTAAAATACTTTCACTTTTAGTTATTGACTGTAATACAAAGAATCAAATGTAAGGTTAGACACGTTTTAAATCAAGATTAAATATGTTAAATTAGAAAATCGGTTATCAGTTAAAGTTGTATGAGTAAGTTATACCAGAAAACACTTATTTTAGAGTTCTAATTAGTTCAGCCACATGCAAAAGACTTCAATGAAGATATTTATATAAATGAAAGAGATTTTTTCTTTAAGAAGTTCTGAAAGTACATATAAAATAAATGCTGCTTATGATTATTATTCTATCCTATTATCATCAATTTTTCCTTATACAAGCTAATTTCAAAAATATTTGTAGATCAAAATTGACTATAAATCGTTTCAAGTAACCCAACTTTAGACAAAGATAACTACAACTTGCTTAACGCAATATGCGATAATTTACCATTTGACTATTAAATGGTATTACTTTTGAAGATAACAATAACGATCGTGTAACTTATTTCATTCAAAATATTTTTAAATATTAGTTAAATATATGTTTTTCCGGAATTTTTATATATACAATTTTTTCTTAGTTTAAAATTTAGAGCAATAAAATTTTGAATTTTGGAAGTTTTTTTTCATAAATTATTTATTATTTTAAATTTACTTCTTTTATTTAATGACTATCAAATACTATATTTGAAATAGAAAACCTGGGTAAATGAAAAACATGATTTTTTGCACTTATATCGTGCTATGAAAGATATTATGCTTTTAAAAATACGAAAGATTAATTTGTCAAGTTGAGTAAGTGGAATTATTTTTTCTGTAAATAAGATTTATGCCTGTTTTTGTTATATATTGTCATTAAATATTATATTTTTCTGCAAATTCATTAATGAATTAACTATAACATAATAAATTAACTTTATTTTAAGCAAAAAGTTTAAAATTTCATTTTTCAAGTACTATTTCCATAACATTTACATGAAATATGATGTCTATTTAAGTCTCTTAAAAATTGAAAATATTTCTAAGATTTCCCAAACAAATGTAATATATTTTTTTTATTTAAACGAGATTGTATTAATATATTATAATATATAAAAACAATTGGAATTATTCAATTAATCAAACTTTTGTCTACATTATTGGCCTTAAAAATATTTGCTTTGGAATTCCAAAATGTTTCAAAACTAAAAACTTTTCCATAACTTTAGATATTTCGATTTTATATTTATACAAATTATGCTAGAATTTCATTCAGATAGTGTTAAGGTAACATATAATAACATCTACCAAAACTGCATTGATCTGAATGGACAGAACGAACAATACTAAACTCACACAAATATGCACATTTCTAAGTTTCTCTCGAATTCCTGAAGGCAAAGTTCATCATTTACCAAAATTTATGCTCTCAAAAATACAAGCATTCTTTTTCATGTCTTCGGGCAGTTCTCTTTTTCGATCGAACAGTTAGTCTAGGAAGTAAAAGAGAGAGGAAAGCAAATCACATGGTTCCAGAAGCTTAATATCGTTAGTTCCAACCCATGACTTCAAAGGCCTCAGGAAACCTATAATTGGTACAAAGATGGAAGATCACATGCAGTAAAAAGAGGAAGAAAAAAAAACGATGACACGAGGGAAAAAGGAAGGAATAAAAAAAAATTGCAGTTAAAAACTTCTACCAAAAGTTTTGAAAATGAAGTTCGAGATTAGGAGAGAGAGTGTGTTTTTCATGCTAAGAATTGTTGAAAAGTAATCTGCTTATATACCACGTTTTAAATAATGAACGAATGGTAATAAATTAAATTCCTCGAAAAAATAGTAATGTTTGCATTGTACGAGGAAAAGCTTTAAGATCATCTTGACAGATGGTAGTTGCCTTTAGAAAGAAAACGATTCGAGACGTGAAGTGGATTATTGCTTTTCTCAAAGCGCAAGGGAATGTGTAGTAAAATGTAAAAAACAACATCATTGGAAATAAAAACTTTATTCTGTTGAAATAAGAAATCAATCGGTAGCTAAATTAATTGTCTAAATGTTTTTCTGATATGTCTTATTTTAAGCGAAAGTTGTTTTTAAATCCAGAATGAATTATTTAAGCTCGATTTAGAATAAGATTAAATATTGATTTTTTAGTATTTCCTCGCACTCTAACATATTCCTTATCTCTTATCTTCCTTATCTCGAGCGTTTTGCTCATTTTCACGATAAATCTAGATAAACTTATTTAAAGGATAATCAATTATCAATTTCAATATAAAACTAATTAAAAAGGGATGATCAAAACTTTGAACGCAGATTTCCTTTTTTTATTTATTAATTTTTATCAATACTCATATTTATTTTAAACTATTTTAGTGAGTGATGCACTTTTGTCTAGAATACTTCTTTTATAGAGAATATATAATTTATATTATCAAACATATTTATATATATATAATAAATACTTATGCCATGGGAGTTCTGATATTCCAATTTCTTTATAAACTTAATAAAGTATGTTTGATCAAAATCAGAATTTTTATCACTTTATTTTTCATTAAATTTTGAAGACGGTGTGAAACTTTGAAGTGGGGTATCATTTCAACTTCAAAAATTGTACTAAAATCATTACTTTTTTTCATTTATGCATATCATGAAATAGCAAGTAATCTAACCAACGTATTTAAAAATTATGTTTCCATTGCTAATATACTTCACGTAAATTTTTATTTACAAAAAGGACCTTAAAATATAGTATAAATTAATGACAATGTAAGAAAATATAACTAAAGTCCTAGTTTTATTATAAATTTTCATTTTGAGCTAAATTCTCAGTAAAATTTAGATTTTAATTCTCACGCTAAAGAACTTCTTAATAAATTAAACATTATTACTTTTCAGAATAAAATGAAAATTTTTAATGAACTTTAAATTTTTTTAAAAAATGTACAATAATTGTTTCATTCACGAACAGATAGCCGGATCCAATTTACAGAAATAATGCTAAAAAAACGAAAATATAATTTACACAAACCATAAAAAATTTCAATCCTCGTTCAATTTTAGAACATAATGAAATGATTAATTAAGACTTTATCGTTGTGCGTGTGTCACTTACGGCTTAAGTGTATTTCTACATTACTGGGTTAATTGAATTAATAATATTTAGATATTCTCATTATTAAAAATTATTTTTTTTATAAAAATTTGAATTAAATAGATTAAAATAGCTATAATGATAGATTAAAATTTCATTAATATGCTTAAGAATTAAATATAAGTCTTTTATCAATTACTTTACGAGAAAAAAACATTCTGTGACCCTAGTGTGTTGAAAATTCTTTCCTGATTTTTCGTGTTGCCATTTTTGGTCTTTGACAGAGAAAACGATGTTCTTTTTCCAAACTTTTAAATGCGAAGAAAAATGATTTAACGGTAATCGTGAGATAATAAGCAATCCCCTCTGTTTGCGAGATCATTTTTCAAATTACGAAAGAGGCAATCCATCATTACGATTTCCGTTTACTTCTAATTGCTTTAAATATGATTAAAAGTACATTTTTGTTCTACTATGGCATTGATAAACATTTTTAGATTTCTCATTTCAAGCGAAATCGTTGCCACTTAGAAAATGGAAATCCGTCTTTTTCTTCATTTGTATTCTTCATTTGTCTTTGACTTAATGCAAGGGATTCCTCTTCGCTCTCTCATCGGTTATTCATTTGTTCTTGCTACTTTTTTCAGTTCTATTCGAAATAGAAGCACGGTATCCCACAATCAATTTTGGCGTTGTGTATCTCGCTCACGCGTTTTGCTAGAAACCAAAGTGAATGTTCGAAGAAAAAAGAAAAAAACGAAATTACAGTTAGGCCAAGTCGCAATTTCAAAACGAAATTACGTTTCGTGCAACTATTTTTATTTGCTTGAATAATAGAAGGTTAAGTCATTACCCAAGGATTATTTTTAGTCACAAATAAGGAATGTACATTCTCTTAATGAAAAATCATTTTCTGTTTACTGTATTGATGAACAAGTATTTAATTAGTAACAATGTTTACGCAGTTATAACACGCGACTTCTATTTAATTAAACTTTAATTACAGAGAATGAGACTGTTATGTTAAATGATAACGGAGATTTGTTTGTGTGTTATAGAAATTTTTTTTTGTGTTGTGTTGAATAATAAAAATTATATCTTAAGTGAAAATATATTAATCAATTATTTTATTGTTTTCTTATTTTACTATTCATTTTAATGGATATATTTTCTTAAAGTTTTGCTAAATTTCATTGAAGCGTTAGATAATTCAAGTGTTAGATAATTCACTGCAAATAAACTTGAAATATTTTCCAAAAGTTACTTAAAATAACGAGAGAACTTTTCGTGTATGGCTAGTACCTCGATTGCATTTTATTTTACATATTGAATATTATTTTGAATTGTTTTGGTGAAATCTGAAGCCTGCTACACTGGAAATGCTATCAAATATCTGTTACTTTTAAATTTACCATTATAAATTTTAAAGATTCATATAATATTTAAGTTGATGAAAACATTTTTACTCTCAAATATTTTATAAAAATAACTATAAAATATCTACTTGCATTATCTACAATTACTCATTCATACTATTTTGTTGACTATAAGATTATTATATATAGTGATTAATAAACGACTTATCACAAAACACATAATCCATACAATAATTCAATTAAAATAGTTTAGCTTCATCTTTTTTATTTTCAGGAAACTATTGCATTACATTATAATTCGGAAATTAATTTATCTGTTACAAATAATAATTATTGATACGTTGAAAAATACCTGAAAGATTAGGGTTTTATTCTTATTTACTAATTAATGAATCTCAATTACCTTTTAGTTGTACCTTGAAAATCTCAAAAATTATTTGATTTGATATATTAGTCTTTTTACTTATTCGTGATCGTATAATTTTGGTAATTATATCTAATTTAGAAACTTAGATTTAGTAGCTAGTTCCCCTCATTTTAAAAGATATATTCAAAATCGTCAAAGAATTTTTATTTATTGAGATATCAATAAATTGATATCATAAATATTTTCTATTTTTGTTTCATAAGTTGAATTCGTTTACAGATACATAGATTGTATAAATTTTTAAAATTTATTTTTCTGTCTTTTTTATCTCTTCTTTCAATATCACGCAGATTGGTTGTTCACTTGTTTTAATATAAATCCGAAGTCTGAATTTCGAGATATTAAATGTTCTCTACTGGCGATATTAAGAAGAGAATTTAAATTTACATAAATGAAAACTAAATTTAACTTTTATAAGTGAAAAAACTCCTGAGCTGTAAATTAAGTACAGAAATGTAATGTAGTTTACACAGTTAAAAGTAAAAAAATCTGAAAATTATATTTGCATTTAGATATTATTGCATATTTTCATAGTAAAAATACTGTGAACTGAATATTGTGTCAGTGAAAACACATGATATTACTGAATTTACTGAAATTTTGTAATCTAATCTATTGTTGGAAGATATTAAAATTATTAGTATTGTCGTGTTATTATAGTCAATATATAGCCACATTTCGGTTAAACTTAAGGATTTGAATTCAAAAGAGTGAATTAGATCAGCAGCGATGATTTTCTTACAAAAGCCTCTTAGTTTTCTTCAAGTGTAATAACAAAATTATGATCAAAACAAAAGTAAACTTAATAAATTTCAAGTTTGCATATTTTTGATAATTAAACGCTTTTACTTCTAGTACATGAATAGAAGTACTATATACAATAATAAATTTATCTATCATAATAAATAGAATACATATAAATTTATTATAAAATTATAAATGTATATCATATATAAAGTAATTCTTCATTACTAAATTGATCGGTTTCTGCTTTTATCAGGAAGTAAAATATTATAACTATACAGGTAAATCAGGAATTTGTGAAAAATGTTTATTTTTCCCCTTTAATGATTGGTGTTAGGATAATAAAGTAAAGAGATTAATAAATCAAGTTACATAAGAAAATGCACAATATCTGTTGGTGTTGTTGTTGCTTATCCATGACTGGAGTGACAGTACCAACACACCAGCCCCATGAACCCAAAAATAGTCAGTCTCTGAAGCACCACCTCCAGTCTCAACTCCATGTCTCCTCTCTCCACTGAAAATGCACTGAAATGCACTGAAAAATGTGAGATGGGGAGGCCTGAACCACTCGACATTTGGGACAGAGAGGGTAGACCTGAAAAGTGGGGTGTAAGAGCAGCTTCTGTTGGTACAGAGCACCCAAGGTAGAACACAAGGGTAGAAGTCTGACTTTGCTCCGTTGCCCCAGGCTTTAACTGGACATAGTGGAGTGGCCTTTACGCCTTGGGTGACCCTGCCAAGAGATTACTCTCCCGACGTACTTCACCCACTCCGCCCAAGAACACCCCCTCACCGGCAACTAGTGCACACTATGAGGCAGCCTGTGGGACTTGAGGAGGATATTTTATTATACAATATCTAAAGCTTAAGAACCATAAAGTGGTTGTTTCTTTTGTTCCAATTGAGATTAAGGCTACATCATTTCATTCCAATTGTCTTTGATTTAAATATGCATGACGTCAGATAACGTTTCATCTACATCACACATAATTAATTACAATATCACATTAAATGCCGTCGTAAGTCCGACTTGTTGATGAATTTGCTATCTGCTTTCAAATTGCAATCTTTGAGTGGCAGCAAACAAGGCGAAGTTCACCATCGAATGCCTGAGAATATTCCTTTTACTAATAAAACGATTTCTTATATAAAGACTAAAGCATCGGTTTGAAAAGTCTGTTCCATTTTTTTAAGTCGTTAACACTTTGACAGTAGAACAAAATAAAAAGCAAAATGAAAAAGACAAGATAAAATATACACTTTATAATTAGTCTAAATCAACAAGAAAGTTTTAAATTTTTAAAAATTTTATTAATTACGAGAATTTTATGTTAATAATTTCAATATTTACACATAATCTCTTTTAAATCTTAATACTAATGCATTTTTTACGCCAAAACTATTTTTTTTTCCTTAGTATCTTTTCACAAATTCCAAAAATCTTTAATCATAATTAAAAATATAAATATGTATGATATAAATAAATCTGTTTCACATTGTTTATATTCTTAAAAGTTAAATTTTTAGCTATGCACTGTTTCTATCTATGCGCGTTTATAAAAACATTCTATTGCAAAAATCACTAATAAGAATTACTTATAAAAGATGTTATAACCATAAAACATTTAAAAATTAATTCAAAAGGTAGTAAAAATATGTTGAGATTATTTTGATGTGTGAATATTTCATGTCACTTATCAAGAACTAATACTGTTGTTGTTGCTTATGACACTTGGACAAGCCAAGCTAGCTATGGCTTTAGCAGCGAATTAAGTCAATAGAGAGCATCTTTCGTTTGGATAAGAGCACCACGAAGGTGAAAGTACGACTTTGCACTTTTTAAGGCGACTCGTAATTTTGAACCACGGTCAGGTGACGAGGCCACACCTGAGCTGGCACCCTCCTCTACACATCCACGCCACACCAGTGGAAGGACTTTGGACGTCACATATTAACGTGGACACGTCCCCAACCCACGGAGTTCCAGCAACCCAGTGAAGGAGAGTACACCGTGGTCACCCTCCCAACTACTGTCCGCGGCAAATGATGCTTCACTTCACTTTGTTGAGCTTACGGGAAACGTCGTGAAGCTACTGAGCCACCGGAGCTCAGAACTAATGCTAGTATTATGTAAACACTCACAATCACGCCACACAATACTTCCTCATTTTAGGATTCTAGATGCCATTCCTGAAAAAGTAAGCCAATGTTAAGAATTACGCCTGAGAGACTTTTTAATTTGTGTGAATTCTCATATTCTCGAAGAAAATATATTCTATTCTAAATTAAGGATAAATTAAAAAATATGTGTATCTATTTTTTAAATCTTTATTCAAAATATCTCCAGAATTCCTTTGAATGAATAAGAAGTACATTAAAGCAACAGACATCCATTACTACGGATATAACAAAAGGTAGCTTTCAACGACTTTTGCTTAGAAACTATATCAAATCAAAAGAATAGGCAAGCTATTTCTTATTTTCAAAGATCCAATATATAAAAAAAAAACTTTCTCTTGATAAAAGCTACAGATAAAATATAACTCATTTCGCTTTTATTCATGCTTCGAAATCAAAAGTTCTTTTCTTTTCTGTAATGTCATCTTGTTTTGAAGATTTTCTTATATTTCCTGTTAGTTGATCCTTGGTTGAGTCCATTTTTACCCACTTTGGTAAGGTTTGCATTCAATTCCGAAAGCCGTATTATTCCCCGTTTCCGCCGAACATCATTTAGTGCTAGACGAACCGCTTCTCGTTTTTCAGATGCAGATTTTTCCCTATTTGAAGAAGCAAACAGAATTGTTTCAAGTAGAACCAAAGAAGTTATCATACATAGTTGTTATTGAATATTTGTTTCTTCCTCGAAAGAACATTGGAAGCGGAGACTACTAGAAAATAGTCGAACGTGTCTTTTTGAAGTTTTAGTTTTCCTGTTCCTCCTAATATTCAGGTTTCAAGGATTTTTTTGATTGTACACAACAAAAAAAAAGGAAAATAATTTACTGTTTTTTTATTTTGGAACAAATATCTCCAATATCATTCCATATCTTTATTCCAAAATATAAATTCTCCTCGGTAAGCAATTTGTTGGTAAAAATACTTATTCTTCTTTCCCCAAAAAGATATTCTGTGTTCATTAGCTTTGTTTTACTATTCTCCGTTATCAGCAATATTTTATTTAGGGAATAGGTTTTTCAATATATAATAATATTGAAATGATATACTTTAAATTGAAATGGACTGCATTCTCATAAGGCTGTATTAACGGAAATCCATAAAATAAAATGCCTAGCAAGAAAATGCAATATATTTTATACTGAAACTTAATTTTATACCATTACATAAATGCATAGAGGGATCATGTCAGTTACGGCAAGAAATCAACAAAAATGGGAATTTCTTTTTAAAAATAAATGTGAATTTTAGAAAGAAACACATTATAAATTATGCAGAATAAATAGCTTAAAATATTTGAGATCAGTTGAAAATTTAATTTGCCACATTTTATGAAACAACATTAGAAATCAGAAATATCAGCATGCTAAAAATACAAAAATAATTAAAATTATGCCTACATGCATTATATGTACACATATTTTTACAAATTTGTAGGAAGTGGCAAAACAATTCTTAAAATTTTGTAAAATAGAAAAATAAAGTAGTGAATTATGATTTTACTTTTTACCTGATTACTTTTTTATAAGTAAACTACTGCATTATATGCCGACCAACTTGTCTAGTGGTCAGCGTTCCTGACTACGGATAAGGAGGTCCTGGGTTCGAATCCCGGTTTGGGCATGGATGTACTTTCTCTCTCTATCAATCCTGTCTTTGTCCTTTCCTTATATGAAAGAGGTGTGAATGGTTGCCTACCCTATAAACGGGTCCCTATGGCATGTGTGTACTGAGGAAGTCAGACTACACACCAAAATATGGTTCAGTTGGAAAAGTGGAGCAGCGCACACCTTGTTGCCAGCCTAGCTGGCACACGACAATGAATGAATGAACTGCATTATATATTATTAAGAATTATTTAAAATTTACTGTAAGAAAGACATTCAAAATAACATTCATACTTAAAAACATTAACTTTGATTGCATAAATTCCACTTTCACCACTTAACTTTTTAAATTTCAAACCGACTCTGGTTTTAAATTTTTGGAGTCAACCATCTAATGCTTTAAAATCTATTATGTTTAGCTTCATAGAAAAGCAGTTGGGTTTCTCTTTAATGACATTACCTAAAAAAATATATGTTCATTTCTCTCTTTTTTCTTAGTCAAATAGAAGAAGTTTTTTTTTATTTTTCCAATTTATGATGTTTTGCCTCTCTACAATATTTTCGAGAAGGACCACGTTTGCTGATACTGTTCGCTTTTTCTACGATTATCTTCCCACCGACAAATGGCTCAGTGGTCAGCGCTCTTGACTCCTGAGCTGTGGGTCCTGGGTTCGAATCCCGGTTCGGGTATGGATGTTTCTTTCCTTCCCTGTTCTCTCTGTGTTTCTCTGTCCTGTTTTCTGTGATGTAGTATGAATGTGGCCCACTCTATAAACGGGCTTGTGGTGGTATGACATGGTTAACGCTACTCGCCTCCTTGACTTGGTTCACAGGTGCCCGCTGGGTAACGACAAATGAGTAGCAGTTTATGGTCTTGTTGTGGCATAGGGATCAACCCTCAAGTGCCCACCGTTGGTAAAAAAAACGATTATCTTCGGCGTTTTTATATATTGTCAAGAGGTGTTTCTTTGGAATTCTATATGTTTTGGCAGTTTTTGTCTTTAATATTTTTTACCTACTTTTAGAATTTTCTTTTTTACTTCAACAGGTAAGGAGGTTTATTTTTTCAACTATGAAAAATCTTCAACGGAACCGACTTAGTCTCTTTCTCGACAAATGAGAGTTCATAAATTCAGTTGTTAATATGAAACGAAACCAACTACAAAACAATGGAACTCAAACATTTTAAATTTTTCTCCTTTTCTAATGCTCTAACGAAGGAAGAGAACACACGAATCGAATGCAGCACCACTTTTCTTTCCCATCAAATGTCTGATATACAAGAATATTTTACCATGTCTGGCCTACTTGCAGGTGCCACTTCGATGTACTAATATAGATTAAATTCTCAAATTGTTATTCTTATTTGCGATTTCATATCTTGTATCTAATAGATAGACTATAAAAATGGCTTAAATGTTTTTACTATTTGTAGCGCCCTCTATCTGCAGCGTCACCCATGGCATCGTCAACGAGAAGGCCAGTCCCTCTCCAACAACCGACGGTATGAGACATGTCCATATGACTCTCATGTTTATTTTCTTTTCTTCAAATTTAAATGTTTTAGTTGTTATTTAGTATTATTTGTAGTATCTGTGTGTATCTGTGTTGTGCTCAAATTGTACCTAAAATTGTAATAAAATATTTTGAGCTATTTAAGGAACCTATTTCTTTGTTCCTATTAAACCAGCTACATGCTACACGCTACAAAAAATGGCAGCCCAACGTGAGACCCGAGTTCGAGTTTCTTTTTGCTCTTGAAAATTCTACCCAGAATTAAATTTTGTTGTTGGAGGGGAACTCAAAAATTTTACAGGTTACCTCCTGATGTGTAGGGTTTTATGGATTCATTAGAAGTATAATCTCATCCGAGATTGTAGTTGTAGTTCGTTTGAGGAGTTCAGCGATCTGAAAATTCCAGATAAGTTGCTTTTATACTGTACTAAGAATTAAAATTAAGTTATGTTTAAGCACAAAAATGTTAATGTTTAAGCACGTATGAATATAAAACTGTATAAAAAGTTTCTTTATAAGTTGTGTTCCATAAAAGTGTTATTATTTTATGTTCTTGAATTTTGAACAGTATTATTACTTGCGAGTATAATTATTTGTTTGATTTGGTAGATATGTTTCACATATTATTAAATGAATAATATTTTGTATTAGAGTATTGAATTAAAAGATATATTTATTTTATTATTATATTTGAAGTATTATAGTATGTGTACGTGAATTAATATCTCTGTTACTTCTGAATATTTTATATTTCTCATATATTATATTTCTTAATTCTGAATAGTTGAAAATATATTCTTTAAAGTGAGATAGTGTTTAAAATATAGTATCTAACAGAATTTAATTGTCTGATGACTGTGCATTTTTCATGCGATGATACTTTTGTTTTGATTTAAAACACGAAACAAGGCGCCGCAAACGACCGTTGTTATTGCTTTCATATACGCCTCACTGTCTAGCCTTTCAATATCTATGAATGCTATTTTTATTTATTTAATTTTTTTCGTCATTCACTTTCTGTTTAGAATCTTTGTGTTTTATTTTTTTAGTAAGTGGTTTCATTGAATAAAGAATGAAAATATATTGTATTCCATGTATATATTTAAGGATATAAATTAAGATTACAACATTATTATTAATATTTTGGTAAAAGGTATCAGAATTGATATTCTAGAAAATTGAAGAACTTTTAAGTTATATAAAAAGTCAATAAAACATTTTGTTATTTTAATATAAAATATTCTTTGAATGCATATGATTAAGTTATCTCAATTAATATATTTTGAATTATTGAATGTGGTATTAAAGTATTGATAAAATATAATTTATAAACAAAGGTACATATTTAGTAATTATTGATAATTATAAAACGAAAGTAAAGAGTTATAAATGAAAGGAAAATAAAATTTATGGTAGAATTGTGAAATGCTTTGTTTTGGTTTTGTTTGATTTCAGTGAATATCATATGAATATTTCAGGTTTATTTACAATAATTTAAGAGTTCATTTTATTTGCAGTAAATATTTGGATAAATAATAATAGGTTATACTTTACTTATGTTTAAAGTTAAAATGTTTATATTTTCACATAATATTGTATTTAAGACTGATGGTGTTTAAATTTCGTTTTAACTAAAATAAATAAACACATATTTTAAAAAAATCAGTATTTTAAATCAGTTGAAAATAACTTTAGAACTCTTAAAAATAAACTCATGCAAAAATGGCCTTCCTTGGGAAAGGGAAAAAAGAAGATTTGAGAAACCTCGCTATAGAAATGGGGCTAGGGGTAGCAGATGATCTAAAAGTAATTCAACTGAAAGATATTATAACCAAATCAAACGATTATGATGAAGAGTTAGTGAAAAATATGCTAACTAATATAATAGAGGAACGGCTTGAAAAAGAAAAACAAGCTGAATACGAAAAAGAAAGAGAGCATGAATTGCAACGCTTAAAACTTCAAGTGGAAGCTCAAAAAGTACTTTCCTCCACTGCCACAGCTCCAGCCAGTGAAGCAGAGAAAACAAATTGGGATCTGAATCGTATTCTCCCAAAATTTAATCCCAATAAGGATGAAATAGGACTGTACCTGACAGTTTTTGAACGTCAATTAAAATTAGTGAATATACCTGAAAGGAATTGGATGCCGTACTTGATAGGCTCATTGCCAGCCGAAATAAATCAATTAATTGCTAGAGAAAATGAAGAAGATGTTAACGACTACTCAAAGGCGAAAGAGATGCTCTTGAAGCGTTTTCGCCTTACATCAGATAGGTTTCGGCAGATGTTCTCGCAACATAGAAAAAGTGCAGAAGTAACATGGAAAGACTTCTATTTTGAAATTAAATCATATTTCGAGGGATGGGTAAAGGAGTTGAATATCATCACTTTTGAGAAATTGCAAGACTTAATTATAGCTGACCAGTTAAAGAAAAGAATACCTCCAGAGGTAAGAGAACATTTTGTTGATCAATGGTCAGAGCTGAATGATCCTTTAGAACTTGCAGAAAAGCTTGACAGTTATGAAAATGTAAGACTGGGAATGAAGAAAAATTCACCTATCTTTGCTAAGAAGCCAAATTTCAAAGACTATGTTAAATCTATTTCAGAAAGAAACTATAAGCCTCCTAACTCTAGGGAACATAACAAAATAAAATATTCCAACTATGAAAGTCCAAAATTTAGTAAAGACAAGCCAGAAAGAAAATTTTCGGTTCATTGCTATGGATGTGGTAATCCTGGTTTTATTCAGTCTAAGTGTCCAAAGTGCAACATATTAAAAGAAGAGGCTAAAACAGTTGTTAATGGTGTAAAATTGTATACCGCACAAGCTTCAGATTCATTGTCTAGCTCAATTTTTTTAACTGTTTGTGGTGAAAAAGCAGCTTTTTGTGCCGACACAGGTGCATCAAATTCCATTGCGGGAGAGAGATTTTTTTGTTTATTGAAAGAGAAAGGTTTTAAATTTCAAAAGAAGAATATTACAATGGTACTTGCTGATGGAAAAGAAAGAAATGTCCCAGCCTTGACAACAGTCGTGAATCTTAATGTAGAAGGAAAGAAAGTTCGTATGAAATTTATTGCGTTACCAAATGCTAAAGGTAATAGAACATTGCTTGGCACTGACTTTCTCCAGGCTGCTGGTATTGTGCTTAACATCCAGAATGGCACTTGGCATTTTAGTGAATATCCACACAGACATTATCCATTTTATCAGGAAACATCTGAAACCGTAAGTGCTGCAAAAGTAATAATGTCGCAAAAATTAACTTCGCCTGATATGTCTGCTGAAATTTCAGGAACCTCTAATTCTGTGCAATTGAGAAATGATGAAGGAAAACACTTGACAAGAGAACAACGTCACAAATTAAATTCATTGCTGGAAGAATTTGAAAATAACTTCAAACCAGGGGGAGAACCTACTCCTTTTATTGAACACAGAATACAGACTGGAAATAGCCTACCTGTTGCTGAACCTCCATATAGAATGACACCTGCAAAGAAAGAGTTGTTGAAGAAAGAGCTAGATTCCTTACTAACAGAAGGAATAATTGAGGAATGTGAATCTCCTTATGCAAGTCCTGTGGTATTAGTGCCTAAACCGAACGGTACCATCAGATTGTGTGTTGATTACCGTAAGTTAAACTCAACGACTATTCCGGATAACTATCCACTACCTAGAATGGATGATTTATTGACTGAAGCCAAGTCGACGAAATACATGTCTACGATAGACTTAAGATCTGGTTATCATCAGGTCAAAGTTCATGAATCGGACCAAGAGAAGACTGCATTCATCTGTCCATTTGGAACTTTTAAATTTTTACGTATGCCTTTTGGGTTGCGCAACGCACCCGCAACTTTTCAACGTCTCATTGATAAATTTAGATCTGGTCTCAAAGATGTTTTTGCATTGTCATACCTTGACGATATCATTATCTTATCAGAAACTTTTGATGAACATTTATCAGATTTACGAAAAGTGTTTGAAAGACTTTCTATATTTAAACTGAATGCTAACAGAAGCAAATGTCATTTTTCTTGTGACAGAGTGAAGTATTTAGGTCATTGGATAACTGAAAAAGGTGTGGAAGTGGATGCTGACAAAGTATCTTCTATTCAAAAAATTCCAACACCAAAATGTGCTAAAGAAGTTCAGTCCTTCCTACAGACTTGTTCCTGGTTTCGGAGATATGTTCCCCATTTTTCTGAAGTTGCTAGACCCCTTAGTGACTTAACAAAAAAGAATAAACAATGGATATGGGGTGATACCGAACAGAAAGCATTTGATGAGTTAAAAAGACGGCTGATTTCACCACCTGTGTTGTCTCAGCCAGATGGATCTAAACCATTCCTCATAAGAACTGATGCTAGTAATTACGCTCTAGGAGCAGTCCTTATCCAAGGAGAAAGGCCGGAAGAACATGTGATTGAGTATGCCAGTCGATTGCTCAGTTCAGCAGAAAGAAATTATTCAACTACTGAAAGAGAAGCATTAGCTGTGGTATGGGCACTTGAAAAGTTCCGTGGCTATGTGGAAAATCAAGAAATTATCATTGCATCTGATCACCAACCCTTGAAGTGGCTTATGAGTATTAAATCGCCATCCGGACGCTTAGCTCGATGGGCTCTTCAAATCCAGTCATATCATCCGAAAATTCTTTACACTCCAGGAAAATCTAATGTAATTGCAGATCTTCTGTCCAGACCAGTTGATAAAGTGGACAAATTTGTTTGTAACTTGAACACTATTTCCATAGATTTGCCATCCAGGAAATCTAAAGATATTCGTGAAGAACAATTGAAGGATGAGGATGTGAGAAAGATAATAGAGTGCTTTGAAAGTGGTCGGAAAGATGAAAACTATGTAAATTGGACTAGTAGAGGGTATCTGATGAATCAGGGAATACTGTATCGATATTCGCCTGAAACAGAGTCAGAAGAAGCACAGTTAGTTGTCCCTTGTCACGAGCGAGAACGTGTCCTACAGCAATATCATGATACTCCCACTGCAGGACATTGTGGAGCTGAGAATACGTATCATAAAATTGCTTCTAGGTATTTCTTTCCTGGCATGAGAAAGTTTATCGCCGAATACGTGAAAGATTGTGCTGAATGTAATCGGTACAAATCTAACAACCAGAAACCTGCTGGATTACTCAGAACGCCTATTTACTCACAAAGATTTGAGACGCTGGCAATAGACTTGTTTGGCCCTCTCCCAGAGACCCCAACTGGAAAAAAATGGATTTTTCTTGTTGAAGATACAAGTACACGATGGGTCGAACTTTTTGCCCTAAAAGATGCTACAGCTATCAATTGCTCTAAAATATTGATAGAAGAAGTCTTCTTACGCTATGGCCTACCTAGAAGGGTAATCAGTGACAATGGCGTACAGTTCGTCAGTGCTGTAATGCAACAAACTTGTAAAATCTTGGGTATTAAGCAAGATCTTATACCGTTATACCATCCTCAAGCAAACCCTGCTGAACGAAAAAATCGAGACCTAAAACCCAAATTAGCAATTCTAGTTGGTGATTCACATGATACTTGGGAGGACAAACTACCCATGATACGTTTTGCTTTAAACACTGCAAAATGTGATTCTACAGGTCATACGGCAGCTTACCTTCAGTTCGGAAGAGAGCTTCGAACCACAGATGATGTCAAGCATGATATAAGAGCTGTCATTGATAACGATAACTTCGTCGCAGAGATAACACCTTACTTGAAAGAATTTGCACGTCTTACACCATTAATTAGAGAACGTGTAGAACAAAAACAAGATGCAAGAAAGGAGTACTTCGACAAGAAGCATAGACCCGCTTATTATCAACCAGGTGATAAAGTTTGGATCACTTTACATCCCATAAGCAAGTCTAAGACCAAAACAAGTAAGAAATTCATGCCCAAACGTGAAGGACCTTATATTATCCTAACAAATAGATCACCAAATACATATGATGTTGCAGACCCTGCTGCCCCTGATCAAGTACTCGGTACTTATCATACCAGTATGTTGATGCCTTATCAACAATCATCTAGAGATAACGGTCCCGTTTTCCCTTTGAAAAGTAGAGGAAGACCACGTCGACACCCTCAGCAGCTTCCTAATCTCAATCCTGTCTCCTTGCCGGGACGTCGGCGGAGCCAGAGGGGAGTCTGTAGCGCCCTCTATCTGCAGCGTCACCCATGGCATCGTCAACGAGAAGGCCAGTCCCTCTCCAACAACCGACGGTGTGAGACATGTCCATATGACTCTCATGTTTATTTTCTTTTCTTCAAATTTAAATGTTTTAGTTGTTATTTAGTATTATTTGTAGTATCTGTGTGTATCTGTGTTGTGCTCAAATTGTACCTAAAATTGTAATAAAATATTTTGAGCTATTTAAGGAACCTATTTCTTTGTTCCTATTAAACCAGCTACATGCTACACGCTACATATTTTTATTATGAAAGTTTCTGATAAACATGTGTGCATCAAATGTCTAAAACCTTAACATAATTGCATTGGATTAATATTTTTCCTTCTGATAAAAAACGAATAAAAGAAAACAGTTTAATTCAAAATTGTTATCTATCTAAAAATGTTTATTATGAAAACACTAACACTTACAGAGTTAAATATTTTAAGCGGCAATTACTGAATCAAATTTAAGAAATGATTGTATCTCAAGGCCAAATTTATTTTCAAATACGAAATATCAGTTCGCATTCTTAGAAGAAATTCTAACAGGATGGTAAAGCTAACGGAAATCGGTATCAGACTGACATACACTTGAAAATAAGGAAGTCCTATATGAACATGTTTACTAATTTATTTCCACTTGTCTCTTAGTGAGAAGTTAAAAGCTAATTATTTTCTGAAATAAAATATTTGAAGACAAAACAGTTACTTAAATTCTCGTAAAATTTTAGACGCTGGAGGCTATATCGTTTCCCATAATTCAGCATTTTTTTCCAAAGCTAGAAACTAATTTTACGTTATTGAAAACAGTCACCGCCTTTTGTTCTGTGTGAGGCTATTTTTCAGAATAGATCTTTTTTCTCAAAATATATTGTTACCATGGAAACTAAATACTGAGCATTAGGAAAGGTAGGATGATCTTTTTTAGGTTTATAATTTTAAAAGTATTTTCTACTCCCTGCATAGATTGTTTTGGAGATAATTAGGTACTTAAAGAAGCCCGAAGACACATACTTTTATTTATTTGAACCTCATTTGTACTTTGGTTTACTCTGTAAAATATATATATATATGAAATTAATAAAATTAAAAACGAAGGAATGTTTCTTTTATGCTGTCTGAAGAAATAAATTAGAGTAAACATGAAAAGGCGCATTTAACGCCAAAATAAGAAAAACATTCTTTTTTAGTAATTTCTGATAAATGATTGGGAAAAATTTTGTTCATTTTACCAAATAGTTTCTTAAAAATCATATGAAAATAAACATTACTTTAAATTTACCACAACTATTTACCGAGTATTTTAGTTATTTAAAAATATGACAAAAAAATGTTCTTACACAAATTTCTCTAAATTTAGATTTTTTTCAATAAATATAATTTATTTTGTTTGTTTAATTTAAAATAATAAAAGAATATAAATAAAATACATATGCAAATAATTTATAATAATTTTAAAGTTGAAAACAAATTTTTAATTGCATGATTCAGCTAGAATATTTGTAAGAAGTATATTACAGAGAAAGTTGCATAAGTAAATTACATAATGTTATGTAAATAATTAAATATAATTATATATATACAGTGGTGGCCAAAATTGTGGACACTTTTGGAAATTTTTATGTTTTTGAACTTTGTATGCTTATAGAAAGCGTTACGTTTCACACAAAATGCGAACTTGCATGTATAATTTTAAAAAGAATTTATTATTGAATTCAATACAAAACTAAAATTCAGTTATTTGCAATACGAAAAATGTTAAACGATAATAGTTATCGATATACCTTAGATAGTGATGATTGCAGTGAGTTATCAGTACTCAAAGTACCCTTTATTTTTGATTACAGTGATTACAGCTTTACATCAACGTTTCATTGAGCTGACAAGAGTTTTAAACTCTTCTTTCATTATTACATGATGCCAGAAAACAATTATAGCCTCAACTAGTTCGCTTTTATTTGATGGGCACCTCTTTCGGACAAGAGATTTCAAACGGTGCCATAAATTTTCGATAGGATTGAGATCAGGACTGTTTCCTGGCCATGACAACAATTTAATGCTCTTTGTACGAAACCAATCTTTTTATATTTTGGCCGGTTGGAAAGGAACAGAACCCTGCTGAAAAATAAACAAAGCATTGTTGGGAAAAAGATCTCTGATGGAAGGTAGAAGTTTTAATTATAGAATAGTATCAATGTGTTTTCTGGCATTCAGTGTCCCATCGATGACATGAAGGCAACCAATGCCATCTGCTAACATGCATGACCAAATCATAACACTAACTGGGTTCTTCACAGTTGCTTGAATGCAGTCAGGATGTAGCTCTTCTCCTATTCTACGTCTTACATATTTTCGCCCATCACTACCGAATAACGATAGCTTAGTTTCATCACTCCATATAACTTGTGACCACTGATCATCTGTCCAATTAATGTGTTCCTTTATCCACTATAGTCTTTTTTCGTGGAATTCTACCTCTCAGTCTAACATCTGTTAATCTTCTCCTGATTATTCTTGAACTAACAGAAATACCAGCATCATTCAGATCACTTCTAATGGTCACTGATAATATTTTTCTATCTTAGAGAGATAGTCTTTTTATTCTTCTGTCATCAATAGATGTGGTGCACCTTTTTCGGCCATTTCCTTCTTTGTTTTTTTATTGAATTTGTCTCTTGATTTTATTGAATTTGTTCTCTTGATTTGAATTGATATCTTAAACAAAACTTTCGGACTCCAGATGTAGTCACTGAACCACCCACCTGTCTTGCAATTTCAGCATAGGAACGATCACTTTCTTGTAACACAATAATATTACATCTCATTCTAGGTGTGCAACTACTCTTTTATTTGATGACATTGCTTCTTGACTAAATATTAAAAATTTTTACAAAAATTCTTACTTGTAATTGCAGTCAATAAGAAACAGGTCCTCCTTCTACAGAACAAAGCAAAATAATGAATTGTTTCAAGTGCAAGGATAATGTCAGCTTCTACTGGCAGTTACTAACATTTGATTGGTTCTCAGAACAAAAACAGTGATTGGCCTTGAAAACTAGACATTACAAACCACTTCATAACTGTGTTTTTTATTTATATTAAAGTACATATAACTTTTTTGAATTGCAAAAATTTAATTTTGTGTTTTGTATTAAATTTAGTAATAAATTCTCTTTAAAATGATATATACAAGTTTGCATTTTGCGAAACGTAACACTTTCTATAAGCATATAAGTTCAAAAACGTAAAAATTTCCAAAATTGTCCACAATTTTGGCCACAACTATATATATATATATATATATATATATATATATATATATATATATATATATATATATATATATATGTATATATATATAAAGAAAGGCTAGAATAACAACCTTTCGAGAGCGGACAACTGTTAGATGCAAAGGAAGAAGGTCAATTATGTTCTTGAACATGTTGAATGAGATGTAGTATACTAAATAAATTTGAAATAAAAATAGCTGAACTACACAGTCTAGTCACATTAATATCCTGTCAAAGGCTAGAATAACAACCTTTCGCAGAGCGGACAACTGTGAGACGCACAGGAAGAATGTCAATTATGTTCTTGAAGATGTTCAATGGAATGTTTAGTCATGCCGATTCTAGTGCCATGGCTAGCTGCTCTAGAATGCGCTGGAGGATCCATGCCACGAACAGCTCAATCAAGATGGCCCCACAGATTCTAGATGATATTTAATGGCCATGGGAGAATGGTAAACTCAACTTGGATGCATTCGAACTGCACACCATCATTGTCAGTTGTATGGCACAGCGCATTATCGTGCTAGAGGATACCACATCCTGAGGAAAAAACAATGAACATATAAAAGTGGACATGGCCCGCAAAATTAGATGAGTACTTGATTGAATCCATTATGCCTTCCACAATGATGAGCGAACCTAGGTAAGGCCAGGAGAATTTTCCCCAGACCATAACGCTTCAACCTGAGCCATCCAGGCAATAGCTGCAGTGTGTTTGCTTTTAGAGGTTTCATGTCATATCTGCCAACTTCCATCTGTCCGTTGGTGCATGAAACGTGATTTATCAGAAAATGTTACTTATCTCATTTGATGTCCAGTTGTCGTATTAGCGTGTAAATTCCTGTTGCCGAGGAACAGCAGAAGCTTAGGTGCATGAACCAGGTGTCTGCCTCGGATGCCCAGGCTCAGCAATATTCGTTGAAGTGTTATTTAGGAGACATTGTTTGTAGCCTCTTGGTTCATATAGGTTGTCAGTTGCTCAACGGTAGCAAGTCTACTCACCCGAAAGCATCGTCCATTCTGTCATCTATGGACCTTGGTGCACAACATTTGCTCTGTCGTTGATTTTGATAGTCTTATTTTACCATGGTCGGTATGCTTTTTTCATGGAGGCACATCAACAGTTTAAATGCTTAAAAAATGCTTCTAGCCTTGATTCGAAAGGCAAAAATCATGCCATTTTGGAAGTGGATTAACAGTTCCGTTTCTGCATTACGGTAACGAGTGCATTATTTTCCTAAGCTCTAGCACAACAATTATATTCTCTTATTTGTATTGTTTGCTCATGCACTTTTGGAAGTCACATAAATAGTTCCGTTTCTGCATTACGGCAACGAGTGCATTATTTTCCTAAGCTCTAGCACAACAATTATATTCTCTTATTTGTATTGTTTGCTCATGCACTTTTGGAAGTCGCATAAATAGTTCCGTTTCTGCATTACGGCAACGAGTGCATTATTTTCCTAAGCTCTAGCACAACAATTATATTCTCTTATTTGTATTGTTTGCTCATGCACTTTTGGAAGTCGCATAAATAGTTCCGTTTCTGCATTACGGCAACGAGTGCATTATTTTCCTAAGCTCTAGCACAACAATTATATTCTCTTATTTGTATTGTTTGCTCATGCCCTTTTGGAAGTCGCATAAATAGTTCCGTTTCTGCATTACGGCAACGAGTGCATTATTTTCCTAAGCTCTAGCACAACAATTATATTCTCTTATTTGTATTGTTTGCTCATGCCCTTTTGGAAGTCGCATAAATAGTTCCGTTTCTGCATTACGGCAACGAGTGCATTATTGTCCTAAGCTCTAGCTCACCAATTATATTCGCTCAACTGCATTGAGCTGCCACCTTCCTTCCCGTGATTGGTTATTTAAAGTCGATGTCAGAAGAACGTGGTGGCCACATTAATGTGACTAACAGTGTAAATGATGCTGTTAAATACAAACTATCAACATATAGTTAAATTCGGCTGTATAATTTCTTGAGAATCACGTAAACTAATTCTTCAATCAGAAAAAAAATTTTTATTTTTACACACAAATGCTACTTTACGTAAGCAATTACTTAAAATAGTAGCACTGGCATTCACAGTAATTGCACGCTTGATTTCATTGAAATAATAAGTGTGTAAATAATTTTATGTGTTTTTAAATATTGTATTTTATACATAAACGTATTTAATGATATATCCTATATGAATTAAAGTCGATTTTGTTTTTAAGATCATTAAAGGAATTTACAAATTTTCCATCACTATATTTTCCAAAATAATATCTTCAATGAAGTAAATTTATCCTATAAATACTAGTAATAAAATGAACTGAAATAAAATAGTTTTTAGTATTTTTAAAATGACATATGTTTTCTAAAGTTGAATTGCAAAATATTGTGTCTAAATAAATTTTAAACTTGATCTTCTTTACAAAATAATTCGTAAATAATTTTGCATTAGCTCTGTACTGTGAATTTAGTAACATGATAATATTCAAAATAAAAATGTAATTTTGAACTTTCATATTTATTATCTTTAAAGTATTCTTAAGGTAGAAACAGTATAACATATTTAAATTAAAAATATCTTTTTTTTAACAAAAACGAAAAAAGAAAAGATTATAATAATTCGTTTGCATTAAAATCATAAGTGATTAAAATGAAAGAAATATATCTACTGTTATTATAGATATATAAATATTTTCAGTTATTTTAATGGAGATATTTAAATTATATAAATTAAATAATGAGTAAATTTCAATTTTAAAAATTTTGATGCATTTTAAATTTAGTAAATATGGTTATCAGAAAATGATACTGTATCATAACACTTTTTAATGTATTTATACATCCATATTATGGATAGTTTTCTGGGCAGAGAAATATTTTTCAATATCTTAGAAAAAGTATTTTTCGATTTGTCAGAGACAAAAAAAATTCCTTGTAAGTTTCCTGAAGCTATCATGCAAATGTACCAGAAATATTATTTTTAAGCAGCGTTAAGCAGTGAGTTTTTGATTTTGAAGCTTTATGTTGAGATAAAAAATTGTAACCACAATATTCTACTGGATTGTTGGCAAAACAATTTTTTTAGTTAAACAGAATTTACTGACAACTGCGTAAATCTGGTTTTTGTTCTTAATGAAAACAAAAATAATTTTATATTTTGAGTTAGTATAAATAAATTCCACGGTTACGTATTTATTAATAGTTCAAAAAAATAGAAAAATGAGCAGCATCTATCACTTAAGCAAATTCCTACGCAAGCGAAAGAATCGTCTACCAACAGTAACTCTATGAGGGTGAAAGAAAAATGAAACAAATCCTAATGTTTTTTACAGGGGTTGGAGAGAAGAAATGTAATTTGAGCATTACCCTGAACGTGCTATGTACTTACTCCAGGTCTGCTACTAAAAAGGATGGCTACGATACTTTTTTATCGTGTAGTTTCCATAGAAACCTAAGGTTTAGATAGAAAGTTAAAAAATATTGAAAGAAAAAATCACGTGATTTGACTGTACTGCCTAGTTCTATCTATATATTTTTTTCTTACTTTCAGAACACAGGTTTTGTTGTGTGGAAATGTTATGTTTCCTTCCCACGTACTATTTTTCTTATCCTGCGCATTTTTTGAGAATTCTGCGGAGTATTCTTCACGTTTTCCTGATAGATGGGAATATCTTCTTGGGATGCTTTCATAGAAGTCAAAGTAATGGTGAAGAGCCTAGGAAAAGAAATTTCCTATCTGATAAGTTGCTAAGGAATTGAAATGCTTTTCAATTTAGAAATTTACTTTTCAAAACGTGTCTTCATTAAAAATTGGTTAAATTGATATATAAAAATGAGAATGAGATGTATAAGAGATTAATCAATACAGCTTTTGGCTTGGCTTTGAGAACATTTGACTACTAGAGTCATTTAGTACATTATAAAGCCATTCAACACGGAATATAAATATATTTCAACAACTGTTATTTATTTTAATCATATATCCATGTTTTTGTTCATTTTATCAATTTTCATAGTCTTTTAACGCATAGTACAATATCGGAAATTGATTAAAAAAGCTATAAATGCGTGTTTTGTGTCCTAAATCAAGTTATAAATTATTTACTTTTTAAAACAAATATATAGAGAATAATTATTTTATAAAATTCCTATGTATGGTTAACATTACAAACTGATTTATATTAGGTTGGGGAATAGATTCGTAACATTTTTACCAAAGACTTTTACTTAAACATAAAACAATACTTATATCAATAAGTTAAGCAATTTTATATTCGAAGTTGCTGTTAACAATCTCTTCCCACCTCTCGACCAATTTGTTGATGCCGTTCCCAAAAATCATCTGGTCTGGTATCAAAGAAGTGGTTGAGCCAGCTTTTAAGGATATCTTGGTGCACTGGGAAATGCTCGAAAAGAATGCCACAGTCAACAAGGAGCTCTACATTGCCCAGATACTCCACGTGAATGAGGCTATTCGACAGAAAAGACCTGATTGATTGATTGATTGGTTTGTCGCTTAATGGCCATTTTTTTGTGCACGAGGGCTAATTAGACCGGGACTTACAGTTTAAAGTGGATTCCGCACCACTATAAGCATCCATGCCCAAGGTGAGATTCGAACCCACGAACTGTTGAACCGAAGGCAAGAGCGCTAACCATTCGGCTGCCAGCTCGGCACAGAAAAGACCTGATCGACATGGTCAAACCATACTTCTTCATGACAACACCAGGCCCAACGTTGCATAAGTCATCCAAGCCGCACTCCAAGAGCTCGAATGGGAGGTCCTTCAGCATCCGCCTTATTCTCCAGACCTTGCACCGGCCGATTACCATTTTTCCGCTGCTTGTCAAACCATATGAAGGGCGTTACCTTCGATAACAAAGAGGTCCTTAAAAACTGGCCCAACAAGTTCCTTGACACCAGACCAGGCGATTTTTGGTGGAACGGCATCAACAAATGGGTCGAGAGGTGGGAAGAGATTGTAAACAGCAACGGCGAATATGTAATTGATTAACTTATTGATATAAATATTGTTTTTTGTTTAAATAAAAATCTTTGGTAAAAACACTACGAACTTATTCCCCAACCTAATATATGAGACAATAAACATACTCATAGCTATATAATTATTTTTATAAGCAAATTTGTTTCTACTTTGAAATATTCAACAGGTTTAATAATATATGGGAAATATTATTTATAGAACTATAGTCAATATATGAGGATGCATTAGATTAATGTAATATTCCCAATTATTTAACTTTAGAACTCAAATAGTTATGAGGATAAGACTATTTTGAAGTAAAGATTACTTGTACGCTACAAGATGACGATGCTATTAAATGTAAATTCCAGAATGCAATAGTCCAATTTATAAACTTATCAAAATACCGAAATTAAATCAATTACAAAAGAGAACAATAGCAATGATTTAATACTAAATGAGGTAAAAATTTACAATTGGGGTACCCCTTAATTCTTTGGCGATTTTTGACGCCAACATAACGAGCCAAGATGTGACTAACAAGATGGCCACTACACAAAAACTATACGAAAACAGGATTACCAGAAATTAAACTGTATCGCCAAATTTTACACCAAACTGAAGGGTACCTGATTCTACTCTAACCTTTAAACGATACTAAAATACAAAAAAAATACGTATTGTTATATAATATTGTTTTAACATGCATAATATTGTTTTAAAATGTATAATATTGTCATTTATTATGACTTGTTTATGAATTCTTATACCGCTGCATAATAAATTGCAATAACATTGGCTGTCAGTGCCAATTCATCATAGTATTTACCGCGTATATTTGCACTATTACTTTAGATTTGTTTTCTTGAATTCTAACTTTTATCCTTTATGATGGGCTATGCATTCAGTTATCACTCAGTTAATGCAACTTGAATTCGCACACAGTTTACGCATATTGTTTTCTTTTTTTTCACACTTTTTAGGGCAAGACTTCATTTGAAAATCGATGAGAATTATGAAATTTAATGAATGACTGTTTGATTTGCTCGTCGTGTATTAATGTCTCTACACTTTAACATGTGTAACCGTAGCAATCAACACTTTAGATTTAAGAAGATAAAGCAAAATTGACACCATGCAATTTATATTTTATTGTATGTGATTATGTAAATTCTTATAAATTGCATTGTTTTAGAATTTTATTGAAACATGTACTGAATCAATGTTTTCTCTGTTGTCCATTTCATAAAATTTATAAATTATGATTTCCTCATTTTGTAGAATCATATTATACTAACATCATTACACAGATAAAATAGCATTATTTTTCATTTTAAGGGCAATTTAAAATCTACTTAATACTGTGTTCTTCATACATTTTATGTCCGAATTCAATAAAAAGTAATATAATTTTGATTTTCAAACTGCATACACAGAATCTATTTTAGTGGCACATTATTCTCCTATTTTAACGGTTTCTATATATGTAATTGTGAACAGTAACATTACTGAGTCCACGTTTCTGTATTTAACCTTAAATTGTGGTTTAGTCAATGAATAATTGACTTTGTGACTGTAAAAGTTTTTCAAAAACGTAAGAGACATATATGAATTAAACAGCTTACGTCAAAACTTATGGTGATCAAATGATATGGAGGTGATAACAACTATCAACTGTTTCAATCGCAAATAAATTAATTGAAAGTAACGAAATAGACTCAAAGAAGCAAATGTAGCTAATATAAAGTGAGTTGATGCATTAAAATAAAAATAAGCGAACTAAAAATCACTAAGTATTGAATCAAAAAGATATTTTTAATGTATAAGTGTCAACTAACGGAGAACGAGAAAATTTGAATGACAATTTATATTCATGATAAAACAACCAGTAGGTTGAATTTGATTAAACAGTCAAACATGCCGCTATTGTATTTAAGCTTCTTGAAATTTATAATATATTTTAATAAAAACTGCTTCATTCAACATGTAATTAATTCTTCAACTTATCTTTCATTATATTCCTTCTATTCAACGATATACTTTGCCTTTGGTCCCATATCTGTTTTATCTATTATCTATTTTATCTTTTCTTTTTTTTTCATTTTGCACTTGTCACATGACAACTAACTTATTTATATATATATATATACTCATTTTTATAGAATTTTTGAATTCAGACATAGTATGCTGTACAGGAAAACTTGTTTGCAGGAAATATATATGCAATTTGTGAAATTCTATTTTATTACGCAATATTACAATAATATAAGCGTATCAATTGTTATTTGGGAAAAGGGGTGTATTTCAATATGACTTAATGGATTTAATGAAAATAAAATTAACAAATTGACTTCAAACACAGAAAATCCTTTATGAGCTTTTGCTATATTATTAATTAATTCCATTATCAGGACTGTTTTACCTACCCACAAATATAAATGTTTGTTGCATAGCTCTTAATGGCATAACTTTTGCTTGAAATAACTGTTTATATGTTATTCAATTTTTCTAGTAATATTATATTCAATTTTTCTAGTTCTTCTGGTGTATATATATATATATATATATATATATATATATATATATATATATATATATATATATATATATATATATATATATATATATATATATATATATATTATATATATATATATATATATATATATATATATATATATTTTATATATATATATATATATATATATATATATATATATATATATATATATATATATATATATATATATATATATATATATATATATATATATATATATAGTTTTTGTCTTATTTATACAGTATCCAAACTTCAGTTGAATGAAAAATGTAGGGTGCATTTTATTATTTGGTATTATTTTATCAGTTCTCTTCGTAAGACATTCTAATGAGGAAGGTAAACTATTTCGTTATATGGGCAAACCGTGTTATGGACCATAACATCTCGCCATTAGTATATCTTCCCTATGAATAGCTAATTTTGAATTAAATGCTATAGGGCAAACTGAAGCTTAGTTCGAAGTAATTTAATTTTGCAAAAGCCTTAAGATCTGCGAGGGAGCCTTTTGTACAAAAGGGTGTAAGTAACAATTTGAAGCCCCCGAGAATAATCAATCTCTGTGGGAACACGGTGTGCTGTGGCAAAAGGCTTCTCTTAAATTAACTTACTTCCTCAGATTAACTCAGTTTCTGATTTATCGATCTTAAAGGAAACTGGTTGTGAACCGAAAAAGGGAGATCAATGGCACGAGACCGCATGGTAATTAACCGGTTCAGCTCCGGCGGATTCGTTTTGATATCGGGCAAGGAATTTTAGGATCTCGGTTACAAATGTGCATCGATTTCGCATTGTATCGATGCTCCATAATTCCCATTGTATTGATGTAGTGCCTTGTTCTTTGAAATGAGAGTGCTCCATTGATTGATGCCGTGCATTTAAATCACCGTGTATTACGTATCAAACTCTTCTCTTGAAGGGCAATATTTCTCTAAATTGAGATAGTACTCTTTGGACGTCATTGATTTTATTGTACAGCAGTTTATTCTGAGGATATTTTGTAGTATTGAGAGAGTTCTGAAGAAATACTTTTTGAGATTAAATTTGTATTTTCACTTTAAATTCGCAAGATTCTATGTGTTATGACAATGCTTTGAATTAAAAATAGATAGTACGCAAAGATATTATGTAAATAATTAAGCATATGCTGGCAATTTATAGTTGTTGGTGGACACCAAAATGACACTAAATATAATTTTAATGACCCGACCGATGGCTGAGTGGTTAGCGCTCCTTACTCCGGAGCTGTGGGTCCTGGGTTTGAATCCCGGTTCGAGGCATGGATGTTACTTTCTTTCTCTATTCTCTCTGTGTTTCTCTATCCTTTCTTCCGTGATGATGTATGAATGTGGCCCACCCTATAAGCGGGTTTGTGGTGGTATGACGCGGGTAACGCTACTCGCCTCCGTGACTTGGTTCACAGGTGCCCGCTGGGTAACGACAAATGAGTAGCAGTCTCTGGCCTTGTTGTGGCATAGGGTTCAACCCTCTTGTGCCCGCCATTGGAAAAAAAAAATTTGGAAATTAAATCGTTAATAAACAAATTAGATCTCAAAAAATATGTTAAGCCTGTGGGAGGAATAATTAGTCTCACCATACTTTGGATCGTTAAGTTATTGACTGTAAACAAAAATTTATTTGGTTTATTTGAAATTATATAAATTACTGCGTGGTAAATTATTTTATAGTTTGTTTTTCAATTATAAGTCATATGTGATTTTAAACTTAATGTTTAAATTTTTCTAATACCATTAATTTTTTTTAAACATTGCTGATTATAATATTAATCTCTAGTTAATTCGATATCCCAATAATCATTGTCATTTTTTAATATGTCCTGATGATCTCCCATCTATTACCTTATGTTACTTACAATTTAAATTTCAGCGTAATCTGAGGTTCAGCATTAAGTTAACAATATAAATAATCAATAAGCAAGTTTCATCAAAGTAGTAAAAATGAAATAAACCTTTGGTATGGCATAAAATATTTACTTATAATATAAAATTTACGATAAATAGATTAAAATTAAAACTTATATCACTTTTTTAGTTCTAAAAGTAGGGTTAAGACGAATTTCTTAAAAATCATAAATAAAAATGATAAAAATTAAAATTAGCCTTTTTTTTTGAGAATATTTGATCAATGATTGTTTTCAATAAAAGCCTAATGAATATCCTAAATAAAAATATTGTAATAGTTTTAGACGAGATGGCATGCCAGTTGATCGAATGCGGAAAGATCACACGAAAATTCAAAACATTAATCACTGTAAAAAAGTATAATGATCCTAATAAACTGCTGAAACTAGAATAGCATAATATAAATAAGCAAACTGTGACTTCTAGAAATTTTTAATAGGATTTGTTTTATTTGAGATAATTTTGTGATATTAACATTTTTTATGTGGGTTTAAGGCCCACTAATTTCTTTGATCATCTTAATTAGCATTGATAAGCAAATATTTGCTTACGTAACTCAATTTTAAGATTTTTGTATTAAACAAACACGAATTTGAATTTGAAATTTGTTAAACTCTTCTTAAAAAGTTATTTATCACTTCTTAAAAAAATATATGCAGATAAATACTCCGAATTTCAGAAAATCATTAAGGCAAATAGAATCCCTTAGAAAGATTTATAAAAATAGATGTAGTTATTCTTCCCATATAACATTGCGTTCTGTTCATCGTGGAAATTGTTTTTTATTAATCACTAATTTGAGTAAATTTATCTAGAAAAAGCATTTTTCCTTACTTCTTTTAAATAATGAATCTTATAAATAATCTAGAATATCACAAGCCTTACATTTTTATCATAAAATCATTTTTGCTTATGAGACGAATTACAACAAACATAAAATGTGAAGTGAGAATTCAACCTACGAACTTTTGTACAGAAGATTAGAACACTGACTAAATTAATTAAATGTGCCCATTCCGTTACTTACAAATATGATAGTTACGTTTGTTTTAACTGATTGTCATGAAACTTCCTTTAAAAATATTAAAAATTCGGGTTAGATTTACTGTACGGTCACCCTTGGCGTGTTTTTTGGCACCAAATTTGGCGAGCATTTTTACTGGAAACCCTGCAAACCAGAATTTTGGCAACCCTATTTGTCATTAATTTATTCAAATGAATATTTACCGATTTAAATTCATAAATACAAAATTTAATCAAAAAGATTTTATGGATAATTTAACATATCAACTTCATTATTTTACCATTGGTGTTTGAAATCTATAAATCTGGGTTTTTTTGTTAATTTTGTAAAATTAGATCAGCATATTGTTAGATACCAACAATGTATGAAATATTTGTCATTATTTTAGCCATTTTCTTCCCGCCATTTCTTCAGATCGGAAATTCGTCATGCAGTCACTCTTGGCGACTTTTTGAAAATTTCGCCAAGGGTGACCATACGGTAAATTTTTACCAAAAATTCAAAATATTGTATGCAAAATTTAAATTCTTACATTAGTATTTTTATTATTTTAATTTAATTGATTCTCAAATTTAAAATTTTATTGTCTTTTGTAGATTAATAAGTAACGCCTCTTCTGAGTATTTGCTTTTAACGTTTCTTCGTAAATTTTTCACATTGAAAAATTTTACATGAAATTTTATAAGAGAATTAATGATTCAAAGTAATTATTATAACATTTTTAACAATAAAGTGGTTGTTTTTTTCTTTACAGTTGACATCCTGAGTGCACGCATTTATTACAATTCTCATTGGCTTAAAATGTCCATAACGTACAATGTCAGATAACGTTTCATCCACGTCACATCGTATTGAGACGGCGTTGTAAATCCGACTTGTCGACGAATTTTCTGCCTGCCTTCAGATCGCATTCTTCGAGTGATAATAAGATAGATAATAAGATTTAAGCATTTTTTTATGAATTTAAATTTGTTATTAAGGAATATTAATAAAAATGCATTTCTTGAATCAAAGCAATAATTCACTTAACAACAAATTTGAAAAAAATAACAATTTTTAAATAAAAAAACAAAAAATCAATTTAGGTTACTAATACATTATTAAATTCTGAATACTTTGCAGGACTAAGCTATGAAAATAGCAGTTTTTACGTTCTTAAGAATAAAAATGTTTATTTATTAGATATATTTTATACAGTTTAAATTTAAAAGTTGATAAAAAATTTGGAAAGATGAAATCCATATTTTGTGTGATAAAGGTGGAAAAAATTATTGTAAAAATTTTTATGATTTTATAGGTTTTATTGTTATTCAATTGAAATAAGCAAAAATCTGTTTCAACTTACAATGATATATCTATTCAAAAACAACATGAATTAGCACCATACTTGTTACTTTATCTGCAGTTTCCCTTCGTCTGATATAAGAAATTAAATGGCTGAGTGGTTAGCTTTCCTGACTTCTGAGCTATGGGTCCTGGATTCAAATCCCGGTTGGGCATCGATGTTACCTTCTTTCTCTGTTCTCTTTGTGTTTCTCTGTCTTTTCTTCTGAGATGAAGGATGACTGTGGCCCACCCTATAAACGGGTTTGTGGTGGTATGGCGCGGGTAACGCTACTCGCCTCCGTGACTTGGTTCACAGGTGCCTGCTGGGTAACGACAAATGAGTAGCAGTTTCTGGCCTTTGTGTGGCATAGGGTTCAACCCTCAAGTGAACGCCATTGGAAAAAAAAATTTCATGAAATTTGTTACTTATTGAATTTTTCATATTATATTTAACGTTATCGATATATTTATCTATTGGGCATATAAGAGAATTTATAGCAATTGGTATTCTAATTAATATACTATTGCATAGGTCTAATACATTAACAAAAATTATATCGATAACAAACTACGGCGAAAGTAGTTGATGTAAATGAAAGAATGCAATATTTATCAAGTATTAATAACATTAAATTACAGCATTAGAATACTTAAAACTTTGGTATTTTGTTCATTTAAATTAAAAAAGAAGTGTTTTATAGTAATATATTTTAGTGATGGCTAAATAGTACACAATATATTAAACTATCTTGTAGAATTGTTTAATGATATAAATGTTTTCACACAGATTTTGGAAATTTAAAAACTTTTTACACATATAAAAATTTAGGTTGTAGCCATCAGTGTTTGCAGCCATTGAAGAATAATGTAATAAAATATTTCTTACATGCCTATTATAATTTCATAATTATCAATACTTATAATTATTTATTTGCATAAAATATCTTATTTGGAAAAATAACAAACACTTCAGTAAACATGTTTCATAATAATAATACTTTGTTATTTGTAGTCTATTACTTCAGATATATCTTCATAAATAAGTAAATGCTTAGTTACAAAATTATACGTCAAATTTAACATTTATATTGAAATCGATCTATAAATAGCTACATGACATAGATTGCTGTTGTTGTTCTAGCGTACTTCCTTGTTCCTAGCCCCTGAGTTCTGCTCTAACAGTTGACTTATATTGCAAAACACTTAATAATGATAATTAAACGACTGAAATACCCCTATTATAAGACTGGCCAAGGTCCTTGATAGTTCGAGTCATTTTTCAAAATTTGAAATTTTTCGCGCGACACAATTAAATACATATTTAAAAGGTATTATAATTTTTTATAGAAATTATATTTATTGAAAACATGTAAATAAAAGCACAAAATATGTGTATGGAATTTAAATATTAAAACAATAATTTTACTTCTCTTGATAATTCTCTAAAATTTGGTGAATTATTGATAACAGCACTTCGCAGTAATTCTTAGAGATGCTGGTAAGTTAAAACTGATCAATGTTTTAATTTCACGAATTTTAAAGTGGAATAAAATGATTCACACAAGAACGTGGTTATGAATGTTGAATTAATTCGACAAGCAGCCCTTTTTAATTCAGGATACTTCAATTTTAGTAAAATTTAGAAAATTCAATAATTGTAGTCGACTTATATTTTAAATGTAGGGCTCGCTCTTTTTGCATCTCTATTAATTCTAACTAACCAGATGCTTTTTGAGTCATAATTATATAGGAAATGGTAAACTCAACCTAAATTATGTTAATTTCAAGAGGATTCAGAAAAAAATTCAAGCGACGATTTAAAATATTAGGTTGGTGCGTATGAAATGTCGGATTCTATTTACATGCGGACGTTTTCCTCCCTGTTTTCGTTATACTTTTGTATTTGGCATAACCTCATTCATACTCGTATTGTCCATTGCCAGAGACTCATTTCAGCAAAATAGGTTTTCTCGAAGGTCTTCCCTTTTTTATTTCTTTTGAGTTTATTGCCGATATGAATTCTGCCGACATTCTCGTCATTTTCTTATATGAGTACAAACTTGGTAATAGTGCTGCAAAAGCTGCACGCAACATAAACCAAGCGTTTGGGGAGAATACGGTGAACGATCGGAAAGTGCAGCGTTGGTTCGAAAAATTTCGGACTGGCAATTTTTCACTGCAAAATGAGCCGCGCGGAAGACCCAAAACGTCTGTGAAGAATGATGACCTGAAGGCTCTAGTGGAAGCGGATCCAGCCGTATCCACGAGGGAACTTGCTATCAGGATGAAAGTTGACCATACAACGATATTGAGACACCTTTCTGAGATTGGCAAGGTTAAGAAGATGGACAAGTGGGTACCGCACGCACTGACAGAGCGAAATAAGCTGGGTCGGTTAAACGTATGCTCATCATTGCAGCATCCACCATATTCACCGGATCTCTCGCCGACCGATTTTCATTTTTTCAAGCATTTAGAGCTGTTTTTAAGGGGCAAATACTATGAAAATGAAGACAGTCTAAAAAACTCGATATCAGAGTTTATTAATTCTAAAGACCAAAATTTTTTTAAGACAGGCATCTACGCTTTAAAATCTCGTTGGGAGAAGTGTATTGAAGCGAATGGAGCATACTTTGATTGAATAAACATCTTTTGAAGAAAGATATGCAGTTTTATACAATCACTTAAGAATCCGACATTTCATACGCACCAACCTAATATAACAAATGTTTTTAATTCGAGGAAATTTGCAAAATGCTTTATTTTTAATGTCTTTTTGAAAAAGTTACAATTTAGTTTGAAAACTTAATATATACTGTGAGAGGTCAGATATTATTTTTTATCTTTCCCCTGTAATTGTAAATTTAGAGTTTGCAGATGTTCCATGACATCTGTCTAAAGCTTTTTGTCTTGTAACCACTCGTCATCGTTTAATTTTGAATAAATTATTTCCTTTTCTTTTAGAAATGCAGTTATCGGATCAGGCAAATCTACAAATAGATTTAATTCATCGTAGCTAGATAACCATCTGATAATGGAAATGAAATTAATGTCATTTGGAAGTTCTTCATTCTTTAATTCTTCAAGGAAATGTTTTAACGTTCGATTATTTTTTCCATTGGTGCTAATGTAATTTACAATATATAAAATATTATTTTCATAACATCAGGATATTTTAAATATTTTGCAACCAGATGTTCTTGGTGAATTACGCAGAGAATTGGTATGAATTTGAGAATCATCTCTTGTAAAAGCCCAATAAGAACGATTTTTTTACACAGTATTGCTGGAGTTCAATCACTTGTGATGTTTACAAATTTATCAAGATACACATTAAAAATTTTCATTATGGAGTCTAATAAATTTTTAATATCGACACCGTGGGTTAACTCTTGAAGTGATACAAAATCTAATTCTTTAACAACGAAGTCAGGTTAAACAAAAGGTATGAAAACTGTCAATTGCGAAAGATCTGTGATATCTATCGATTCGTCAAGGGCTAAGCTGTGAATGCAATACAGTACTTCAAACTACTTTTTAAATTATATTCAAGAGATGTATTAATTGCAGTTCTGTGTCATTCGGTTGTGTGTCTCGAGGTGGGAATTTTCGAAGCAACTTGTATTTCGCAGTGCTGCATTACTCGAATCTAAAAAAATTTCTGTATTTTCCAATTTTTTTTAATAAACTCTCCCTTTTCATACGGGCATTTTTCACGAGCAATATTCCAGGCAATAACAAAACTGGCATCAGCCACATTATTAGCTGCTTGATTACTAAAAGTCATCACAAAATCGACTGCTATTCATTTAAATTTGATTATAAAGATGCAAGTTTATCTGATTTTAATTTGGAATTTGGTAGATACTGATTAAAAATCTGAGGATGATTGATTTCGTAATGTCAACGTAAACTGTTAGCTTTATAGTTTGAGACCATAGAATTACAAATAACACATTTTGATTTTCCGTTATTGTTAATAAAAAGAAATTCTTCTCCCACTCATTAATAAAGCTTCTATTTTCTTTTTTTATTTTCGTTCTCTGTTTTCATATTTAAAAAAATAAACTGGAAGTAAACAAAAATTTTAGAAAATACAAGTTTTGTGTTATTAAAACAATAACAGCACGTGTTACATACCATGAAACAAATTATAGTTAACTTACCAAAAATTATAGATTACAAATTACATAGAAAGAGTGATACAAATTGTTCCTGAGCACAATGTCACCTGTTCGTTGCAGTGAAAGTTTATATATTCAAACGGTTTGTATTCAATCAATTACGCCCCTGTTTGTGCTCATTCGCTCAATTTTCAATTATTCATATCATTCTTAACTTAAATGGAAATGAAATTTGTTATAACTTTGCTCTTAGCCTTTCATATTTGTGGTCAGCAATTTAAAAGACATTTTGAAACACATACGGAGCACTTTTGTGTTATTAAATTTAAAAAAAAATATTTTTTAAATATAATAACAAAAAAAGGAAAAGGGAACTCAGGTACATTTATCGAGAACCACAAATAATCCTTCAAAGATCCACATGTGGCTCGCGAGCCACAGGTTGGCCACCCCTGGCCTATAATCTTTGTGTGTGGCTTTTTTTTCTATTACTTAACAGAGCTAACAGCCAAGTCACTTGCATATCTTATATCCGTGAGTTCATAGTACTTAGTATTTTTCATAAATGATTGCAAATCCAAATATATTTTATAGCCCTATCAGATTAAGTAATTCATGCACAAAAATGTGATCAATTTATGACTATCCAATCTCGGTTAGATATTAAGAAGTTATTGAATTCTGATCACTAGAGAGCATATTAAAGTTTTTACAATAGTTGTCTCTCTCTAATTACCTAAAATAATAATATTCCCTAATATATATAATAACGATATATTACCTACAATATAAACTTTTCAGCGGTTGTTGTGTGTGGCTTATCCCTCCTGGTTAACAGCAACATCTAACCAGGTCCTCGAGCCCAACCGCCTTCAAGCAGTGTAGCACTGACTCGGGGGTCGAGAATAATTGGCATTTCTATAAACCAATGCAGATCAAAATGTAAGCAGGAGCAGATTGATTTACATTGCATTTTTGACACAGGGGATAAACTGTGGCTCGACACATGACGTCGTACACAAGTGTGTCCACATCGAAATCTCGCGAGAGTTGTCAGATCGCCTGTTGCCAACTCCAATCAAAACAGCACCATGGTGATTTTCTTCATACTTTTCAATTAATTCACATTAATAAAATAATAAAAATGAAAGTACTATAATTTTATTGCGAATTAATCAAAACCAATCATGAACATTACTGTGTTAGAAATGCAGCATTTAATATGATTTTTTCATAGAATAATATCATTTTTATTATGTTTTTATAATTAACTGGAATGTTTATCTTTAAATCTAATTTGGCTTCATAATGTATAACGCATAAAAATCATTACTTACAATTATTAATTTACAGTTATTAATTATATGTTGTATTTTACTGCGCAGTATTATATATATATATATATATATATATATATATATATATATATATATATATATATATATATATATATATATATATATATATATAACCAATACTATCATTTAGCTTATGATATTACGAAAAAATATAATATTAGAAAAGTAACGAACGAGATTTATCAAATTAAGTGCAATTTATAACTTACTTTATTTAATGCTTCTAAAATTTCCTTTAAGTAAGTAATACTAGTTTGAAATATAAGTATTTTGTATAATGGAATCAAAGATCAAATGTCTCTTCATAAAATGCAAACAAACTATTCGAGGAGAAAATTTCTTCAAAGCCAGAATGATATTTATTCAAAAATTCTCCTCGAAGTTTGATTTTATAAAATTAGTTTTAAGATCAAAACGGGAAATGCATCAGTATTAAGTTAATTTTTGAATATTGCTTGTGTGTTTCGCATCACAAACTTTAAAAGCACGTATTCAGAATTTCATTGCAAAAGTTTGGTTTCGATTACTTCTATTTGATTCAGAATGTTTCTAGTATTCTTCATAAAGATGTAAATAAGTTACTGTAAATTTAACATCATATTCCTAAAACGTATTCATTTGGTTACCATTAAATTTAAAAACATATTTAAAATACAGTAGTTTAAAAAGTATGAAGTATTTAAAAAAATAAAATGACATAAAAATACATAAAGTAACATAAATATGTTTTTAAACTAGTGAATATTAAGATTTCATTGAATTTTTATTTTAGAATACTTTTCTGTTTAATCATTGCAATATAAGTGTTTTTTATTTTTTATTTTATCACTAAAAATTAAAGTTGAACTTTTAAGAAAAAGTTTCACCATTCAAGTATAAATTAAAAATATTCTATGTAAAATTTTATTCAGTTAATATGTGTAACTTTATCATTTCAATGGAATTATTTATTGGAATATCGTATTCAAAATAAAAACCAGTTATATATGAATATATTTTTGTCCAAAAATAAATTTAAATATTTTTTAAAATTCATATGAAATATAAATTTAAAGGCAGTTTACTTGGAAACACTTTAAATACGGAATTTCAAAAATTCATTATTTTTGAAATATTAAAAAGATTTTACATATTCTTAGCAAGACTTTGTAAAATCATTTTAATATTTTATTCTTAAAAAGATTTAACAAATTCCTGATATAATATATAGATTGATAAGTTGTTTTTAATTATTTTTTATTAAATCTTATTTTTAAGTAGAATAACTAATTATATGCGATTATTTTTAAAGCAATAATAATTCTCTAATAGTAATCTTTCAATAAAACACTATTAATAAAATGTTATTATTGAAATGAAATTTCAGAGTTATTATATTGTTTTTAAAATAATGTGCTGATAATATTTTAAATAATAAAACTAAACTAACCTAAAACATGGAGGAAATTTGCGTCATTTTCTTATGAATGGAAATGAAATGCTTATAAAATTTTTAGAAAGGATTACACGAAATTGAATTAACTGTATAAAGATTCAATAATTGTATACATTACACTATTTTATTATTACAAATTTAATTTAATATAAAAGCATTTCTTTCATTTATTTTATCAAATATACTACCTCTAAAAATTAGTTACGCATTAAAAATAGTTAATCTATTTAATTTAGCTTAATTAATTAAGTTATATACTTAATTAATCATTACTTACTTAACTATGCTTAAGAATACCATTAAATACCTGCAAGTGTAGTTACTTAATGACTTGTTTTTCTCCATTCGTATTCTTAATTCTCTACTTCCTATTCATTAAAAACCTGCTTAATGTTTTTTAATTATGTAATAATTCTAAAATTGAATGTCATTTTATGTATTTTTCCATTTTTGAACGTGTAGGATCCTGAATTCCTTCCTACAATGAAAATATAAGCTTTAAGAATACAGAGCGATAATAGTGTTTATGAATATAGCAAAACTATATTTACGCTTTGAGCAGTATCACTACGTAAATTTAGCTACCTCATCTTTTAATTATTAGAAGTAATTTCAGATGTGAAATAAGACATAATTATACACATGTAATGGTATAGATCTTCATTACTGAATTTTAGATGAAAGCTGTATTCTGCATTTAAGACAGCTGCTGGGATAGACACAAAGTTTCATCTGGGAATTATACTTGAAATATGCTAAAATAAAAATTTCATTTTAGCATATTTCAAGTTATTTTTATTTTAGCATATTTTAAAATTTATCCTTAAGACGGCGGTATATAAGTTTTTAAAAAAAAATTGAGAAGTTATCATGGAGTGTCGAGTAGAAAACAAAGAAAATGGTTGTAAAAAATGAAATTCTATTTCGATGAGTTTTATTTACTTGTACAGTGTTTTAACAAATTAAATGACTTATACCAAATAGAGAAAAAGGAATTAAACTAAATCAAAAACTGTGTAAACACAACACCGAGAAAAACATCAGGTATTTATTTGTAGTTAAAGAATCTTTAGAACTTTGTTAATTAGAAAAAATATAACTTTGGTAGAACATAGTCGTTTTATTATTTTTGGTTATTTCTAAGGTTTGCAAATTATTCTGATGTCTGATTTTCTACGAAGTTAATTTCATTAACATTAGTGAAAATTCTGTTGGTAAAATCAGTAAGAAACTTCTAGAATTTTCTGTTGTAATCAAATGGTTTTTTAACAAAAAATGATAAAATTAGTGGAACTTCATTACTAATTAATGACATTTATAGGGAGATTAGTAACTCAACCTGCAAAGACTAATGTCCAATCGCCCTTCAACGCCACTAAATGTTAAGGCATGCAGACAGAAATTTCATTATCATCTTTGGCGACAGTTGGCAGTTGTCAACAAACCATCGTAAGAAATATACTTCTTGTATCAGTATCTGGAAAATTTTCTTAAGCAATTTTGTTTTTTCAAGAATAATTTTTCATATTTTGTCGTAGATTATCCAGTGATCTAATGACGACATTCAATACAGAATAATTTCACATTTTATAATGTTAAAATCCACAGATAATCAACGATATTTTTGCAAGTACTCAAAATGTTTACTTGTAAAATCGATTAACATCGTCATTTATTTTTCGTCTATTTTTTTAAGAAATAAAGGCTATATTTTCTATATTAATCCCTTTTACTATTAGGTTGGTGCGTATGAAATGTCAGATTCTTAAGTGATTGTATAAAACCGCATATCTTTCTTCAAAAGCTGTTTATTCAATCAAAGTATGCTCCATTCGCTTCAATACACTTCTCCCGACGAGATTTTAAAGCGTAGATGCCTGTCTTAAAAAAATTTTGGTCTTTAGAATTAATAAACTCTGATATCGAGTTTTTTAGACTGTCTTCATTTTCATAGTGTTTGCCCCTTAAAAACAGCTCTAAATGCTTGAAAAAATGAAAATCGGTCGGCGAGAGATCCGGTGAATATGGTGGATGCAGCGATGATGAGCATACGTTTAACCGATCCAGCTTATTTCGCTCTGTCAGTGCGTGCAGTACCCACTTGTCCATCTTCTTAACCTTGCCAATCTCAGAAAGGTGTCTCAATATCGTTATATGGTCAACTTTCATCCTGATAGCAAGTTCCCTCGTGGATACGGCTGGATCCGCTTCCACTAGAGCCTTCAGGTCATCATTCTTCACAGACGTTTTGGGTCTTCCGCGCGGCTCATTTTGCAGTGAAAAATCGCCAGTCCGAAATTTTTCGAACCAACGCTGCACTTTCCGATCGTTAACCGTATTCTCCCCAAACGCTTGGTTTATGTTGCGTGCAGCTTTTGCAGCACTATTACCAAGTTTGTACTCATATAAGAAAATGACGCGAATGTCGGCAGAATTCATATCGGCAATAAACTCAAAAGAAATAAAAAAGGGAAGACCTTCGAGAAAACCTATTTTGCTGAAATGAGTCTCTGGCAATGGACAATACGAGTATGAATGAGGTTATGCCAAATACAAAAGTATAACGAAAACAGGAGGAAAACGTCCGCATGTAAAGAGAATCCGACATTTCATACGCACCAACCTAATACATTAATATTCTTTAAGCCCATTTCAAGTTTAGAAGATATAAACTTATAATTTATATTGTTAAAGAGTTTAAAGTTTTTTAAATTATTTCTTATAAAGCCTACTGTAAAAAAGAGAACAAAATTAAGCAAATTCAATAGATTCTTCAGTTGAATTCTTGGAATTTTATGTTCACTTTTTTCATATACATTGGTTTTCTAGCTTTTAAAAATCATAGCTTGAGATGAGAATTAAACCTATAAACTGTTGATTTGCAGATCAGCGAGCTAATCATTCAGTAAATGTCTCAGTTAACAGATCTGAAGAAAAGTGTAATCACAAATATGTACAACGCATTTCCTTACATAAATAACCAATTGTCTCAAATATAAATAACAAATATAAAAAAACTAATATCTGTAAAGTTAAAACCTTGGGCCAAAAATAATTTAATAAAATTACTATCTCATTAAAATTGTTTCAATTTTAATAGATTCAATATTTTAAAAATTATTATTCATCTTTCACTGAATATAATAAATTAGAATCCAAAAAATGATGTTCTGATTAATTAAAAGTATCTTAAGTGTGCACAAATAAAAATACTTTATTTTATATATGTTTAGAAATTCTTGAAATAAAATCTTCTAGAAAAGATTAAAATCGTTTTACATTTTTTAAGAAGATAAATCCATTTTCCTGGAACTACCAAATGAACAATGATAAATGCTTCGTTGCATAACATTTTATGTTACATTTAACGTTCGCATGCAGTTTGCTTTTGGTATTAATGATCATTAAAATAAACGAATTGTTTACATTATTCATAATAAATTTAAAGATGAAAATTCAAATAAAAAGACTGGTGGCAAATAATGAACGCAAATTATTTGACAATAGTGTAGTAGATTTTAATTCAAAATTAAAAAAAAATAATCCTTTCTCATTAAGAGTTTTAAAGTATTAAAAAAATCATCTTTATGCATTGCAAACTTCTTTTCAATCTTGTTTTTAAAAAGTTTGAAAATATTAAAGAAATTGATGTTTTCGTCAAGTTTAAAATTGTTTTGAAGTATCGAAAGCAAACTATTAATGAGATTATGTAACAAATATCACATTTTCTTTGATCATATTGAAATCATATTTCATCTGAAACAGCCTTGTAGGGATTTTCTTAAAATTTACTCGCATTAAAATCCCTTAAAATATTAAAAAATTACTAAAAATCTGTTTTTGATAATTAAATTGTAGGAAAAATTATTAAAAGCTTATTTGTTAATCATTATAAGTGCGTTGCATTCTTTAAATAAGATGTTAAAAACTATTTTAAGATATGAAATAATTACCAATAAAAAAAAAGGAATTCCCTGTTGAACCTGTTACAGATTAGAAAACATATTCTGTGTTATGAAATTCTCTGTGTTATGAAAGAACATATTCTGTGTTATAAAGAAAGTTTTCTTAACTGTTCCATATGAGTCTTTCAGCTGCATATGAGTGACATATAACTTAAATAACTAAACATGTTTTAAAAGTTTATTGTTTTTAGATTTTTAATGATTATTTTGTATGTTTGAGTGTATATCTTTACACATATTTATCATGTGTATCTAAAACATTAAGATGTTTGTTCTAATACTATATTTAAATATCTGAATTACTAGAACTACGCCTTATTCTGATTGATATAAACTAAATACGATAATTGTAATAACATTTTATCTAGGTTGGTACACAATTTAAGAACAAAAATTTACACATAAGAAAACAAACACCCAACAATTATTAATTTGTAATAAATAACTAATAATACATTTTATGAAATTTACAAATAAGAAAATTATTTAAAAGATGTTACAGTGACTCACATTGAGATATTTTGTGTGTGTGAGTGTATATTACTTTTTATAGTTATTAAATAAAAAAAGTAGATTTTATGAAATTTATACACAAATAAGAAAATTTTTTAAAAGATGGAACAGTGACTCACAGTGAGATATTTTGTAAAAGTGAGTGTATATTATTTTTAATAATTTTTTAAATATAACAGTACATTTTGTGAAATTTACAAATGAAAAAATTGCTTAAAAGATGACACAGTGACTTAATTACATGTGTTTAAACTTATAATGACTCTTTTCATGAGTTTCTTATTATTTTAAATGTAATTAATTTAATAATTTTAAAATATTTGTTATGAATTACATAACAAATATTTAAAAATTATAATTTTAAATGAATTACATTTAAAATTATAAGAAACTCATGAAAAGAGTCAGCATAAATTTAAACATATGCAATTTTATTACATAACAAATAAACATATGTATTACATAACAAATAAACTGGCAAATTGTTTTTACTATAAAATTAAAAAAAATATATTTTAATATAAAATGTAAAACTCAGTTAATTTTAAGCAGATTACAACTTTCTGAAAAAATGTTATAGGAAATAAGATGAATTTACTGCATAAATGAAAAAATATATAATGCCCTTAAGATCCTTCAAAAGAAAACTGGTAATTTTTTTGGTCTATAAAATGATTAAAAAAATATTTCAGCATAAAATGTAAAACTCAATTAATTTTAAACAGATTACAACTGAAAAGATGTGCAAAAACTTTAGAAATTTTGCATTTATAGATCACATAAATTATTTTTCTAGATTTCAAATTAAATCATATACAAGTGGTTACTGATCCTAGTTAGAATATTAATGAATCTAGTTGATATTTTGTGCAATAAGCTTATTTAATGTGAAGCTACTGTTATAATAATTTTGTATGTTATTGAAAGATTCTGACTCTTGAAGTTATTAAAATAAATATACAAAAACAATTGCAGATTACCTGCACTTAACAAAATAAATTAATTTTATGACAATAACAATACCTGAAGTCAACCTTTGAAATTTGGTTGAAATAGTTTTCTTCTAAATTGTAGTCTGTTTCATTACAAAGTTTTAAAGACCTCTGTGTTGATACGAAATATTTTATTTACAAGACATTCATCTTTTACAATTTTAAATTGGGATTTAAATCATGAATATATAAGATTCTATTATACTATTAAATGTGTCAGATGGTTATTTTAAAATTTTGATTTTCATTAATAATTTTTAATTTAATCATTAATAATTTATGTCTTCGAAGCTATTAATCAATTGGAATGGAGAACTACTATAACTACGTATTGATGGAAACTTAAGTTTCATGAAATTGTTGAAATGTATGTTGTAAAGAGAGACATTTAAAACTTCAGATTACACTTTATAAACACAAATTGGTTAAAATTTTATTTCATAGTAATTTTATTAAGCAAATATTTGCAGGAAAATAAATGCTTAGGTATAAACAAAATTTTAAATATTTATATTTGCATAAGAAAATATTGTTTTTTAATGATACAAGAAACTATTTATAATTTTTAAAATTAAAATTTCTCCAAGCAACACGTTTTGTAAAAGTAAATGAGAAAACAAGTGAACAAAAGTAGAATCTAAAACAAAATATTTAAATCTTCATGAATTTAAAATGTATGGATTTATAAAGTATTGATTTAAAATGAACGAATTTAAAAGGAACAAAAAAATACATTTGAGTAGAATAAACAAGTATATTAATTTTTTATTATTATTTCTATGAAGAGTGTGAAGCACACAAAAGATAAAATAACATAACTCGTTACTGATTAAAACCAAATCATCAAACTTAAATTTAATTTATATTTGCAACGTAATTTGTATGTGAAAGGAAATCAACCTATTTCTTAGAAGTGAGCCTTCATGTACTATAACTTATTTTTTATATAACTGTTGTTATTCTAATAAAACATGTATTCTATTTAAAAAAGAAAAACTATTTAGAATGCGAGGATTAAATAATTTAAATATAAAAATTTAAAATTAATATTTGTTTTATAAACAAATTAATCCAAAAAAATTAATTACGGCTAACCTAGAAAAATCCTTTCATTTTAGTTGGGTTTCAGAGAGGCACCACATTCTTATAATTTAATTTATAGAAAACAAAACGTACTTATTTTTGTCATGCGATACAAATATACGTGAAAAAGGTTTAAAAAAGGATAATTATAATACAAACCGAAAAAACGATCATAAAATCAGAAAATCAAAATTCAACAATATTGAACAAAATAAATAAAAATGAGGATTTCACAATTTGTATGTAATAAATTACTCAGATAGCGTGTGACAATGAAGAGGAAAATTGGATTTTACATAATAAATTATTTTTCCATGAACAAAAATATTTTTTAAAATTATTCATTGAACTGAAAGCTCACTATACACTAGCAACAGCACAGCGTTTTTCCTAAACTCGACACCACTTGTAAAAGAATAACCGCAGGTGGATGTTGCGTATTTGCTTCCAGTTTGCACATCGTCATAAACCTAAAAATCTTTTATTATAATTAAGACTAATAACAATTTTTGTAAATGACAGATAAGTTACGGCACAATGTTATTAATTGCAGTTATAAAAAATGTATGTGAAATAAATTGCATTGATATATTCATTGCATTACGACCAATGCTACGCCGCCCAACTTGTCTAGTGGTCAACGTGCCTGACTACGGATAAGGAGGTCCTGGGTTCGAATCCCGGTTCAGGCATGGATGTACTTTCTCTCTCTATCCTGTCTTTGTCCTTTCCTTGTATAAATGAGGTGTGAATGGTTGCCTACCCTATAAACGGGTCCCTATAACATGTGTGTACTGAGGAAGTCGGACTCCACACCAAAATATGGTTCAGTTGGAAAAGTGAAGCAGTGCACCCCATGTTGCCAGCTTAGCTGGCATATGACAATGAATGAATAAATGAATGACCAATGCTACAAATTTCGTTTAAAAAATAAAATGTACATTGGTAACTTTTTATAATTCATTTCAGCATTATTTTATCACTAAAACGTACTTATAATACTCTTGATTAAAAAGATAATATTACTACAAAAACAACTGCTATTATAATTAACATTTTAGAAAACGTTGTAGAGTTACATTGCTAAAACTCTGTCATGCTTACATTTTAACTTTTAAAAAAAAATTCCATTCATTGAAAATACTGCAAATCAATATGAAATCTATTTAAACATTTGTTGTGTATACATTAAATTATTTTCTTATAGATTATAAAAACGCTATACATCATACGTTTTCATTAATTACAACAAATCTATGAGCATTCAAAAAAATAATAATTAATGAATAAACGCTTAATCAATCAAATTATTTTCTAATTCAGAATACTTCAATGCAATAAAATATTTTCTACTTTCTCTAAAGTAAAAAAAAAAAAAAAGAAAATCTATCCTTTCTCTGATGAGAACATTTGAAATAAAGCCATTACTCCAGTTTCCAGATTTTCAAATGAATAAATAAGAGTGGTGAAAACGCAAGCAACAAAAACCGACAGGGAAGTGACTGTTCTGAAAAGAAACGTATAATGAGTCACCGAAAAGTCACCGCAGCTCCTTAAATTAATGAAGCGAAGAGTGAGCAGTCACCAAAGGTACTGATTCCTCCGGATAATTCACAGAGAGAAGGTAATTTTGAAGCTTCGCGCAGTGATCAGCGGCCAGCGAGATGCTTAGTGCAGCCCCGCCAGATCTCACTTCACATTATTAAACCTAAGTAACTTGCTGTGTATGCATTTCTGGTCACCTGCCCGTGCCACTTGGGGGACCGTTCATAAATTGCATTAGTCATTTATTTACTCTTACCAGCGAAAGGATTATACTTTTAGTAAACAGGAATTTTTTCTTCAAACGCTATTAAATTTTAATACGATGAACATAAAAATATATAAAAAATAAAATAAATGTTTTTTATTTAAAAAAGTCATAATGTGCTAAAAATCATGATTTAAATGTCCATTATTATATAATATATAGAGAAAATTCGCTTAAACAGAGATAATAAATATCCAAATCATTTTCAAATTACTGTATTAGTTTTAAAAAATTAAAATTATTATATAAATCTTAATTTATTACTATTTAATTTATAATATAAATATTACATAAAAATATCATTCTTATGTTAGAATTATTTATAAAATATAATTAATAATTTAATATAGAATAATATTAATAATATAAAAAATAACTTAATAAACATTGATATACTTTATATTGAAAACTATATTTATTTTCATTAAAATTTAACAACATATTTATCATCATAATTATATTTTCAGAAGATTCTTATATAAAATTTCCGTTTTATATAAGGATTTTTTTATTCATTTTTTTCTTTAAAAAATAAACAAATAAAATGAAGAATATCGTTACATGTATTGGTTTAATAACATTTGTATTAAATTTATTAACATAAATTAAACGATTGATAAGACTCTGATATCAAACATTATTGCAGTTTTTTTTCAATAATTATTTCACCTTACCTCTATTTAATAGTTGAATAAATTTATTAATAATGGTGTTTTTAAATTATTTTTTATACAAATTTCTATGCATAAATTATATTTTGTGAAACAAAATATCATATATAAAACATTTCTGTTAAGAAGTAATCAATTTTAATTTAGCGAAATATTAATTACGAACCAAATTACTGTTATGTAAGATAACTAATCTGTAACTAATCGCACATACTTAAATTCTACTATCATCAGTGGTTTGTTAACAGGAACAAAATGCCTATAATATGTGTGGAATATTTAAAAGAAATGGTGTATATATGAGGATTTTCATTATGTGAAATATCTAATTTCAGTAGGGAAATAAGAAAGCTCAACTTCTTAAATATTTTAAGAAAATACCATTTTCAATGATAAATTTATAAAATTCAAAATTATTCTATTATATATATCTGTAAAAAAAGCTAGCAAATATAATAAAATCCATAAAAAAATTATTTTCAGCTGTCGCATAATTTTGAATATTTTATTTATATTTATTGTACTTCAAATGCATTTGATTATCAATCACAAATAGTAGTTTAAAAATATATAATTATCTACTATTTTATAGCTTATAATAACTAAAACTTTGTTTTAAAAAATGTATATTTTCAAAGCATAATGATAAATATATACCACGATTTATTGTCTCCCGATATTGTATACACAAGTTTCAGTATTCAATTCATTTTATTTATTATTTTTTAATAAATATCTTTTTTGAAAAGATTAATAATAAAGATTCTTGGACTTAATCATGTAAGAAATACAATTTTTTACTTACAAAATCATTTCAGTCAAATATTTAAAATGAATGGCTTTTTTTTCAATGGCCGTCTGCCCTTTGACCTTTTTTCTATTCAGCTGTATAATGGGAGAAGTGATGATATCTACTATATAGTGGGGCACCCACCAGTCGGTGTGCCATCTTCACCCCGAAAAAGATGAGAAGTGATAAAGAAAGACAAACACAAAGAGAGACAGAAACAACCATGCCTGAAACAGGATTAGAACCCGGGATCTACTGCTTCGAAGATAGGGAATCTAATCTCATATCCATCGGTTGACTTCAATAAAATATTAACAGAAAAAAAGTATTAAAAAATTTGTGTTCGGGAAACATATTTAAAAGTAACGATATGCAGTTGCTTATACTAAAAATATTTTCACTCTGTTACTAATTCCTCAACATTTAATGTACATATAATTTTATTAATTTAATTCCATATTAACTACACATTAATAATTTTAAATTTTTATACGCAAACGCAAATAATTTCCTTTCTTGTTTATTTTAATGATATCGCGTGAATTTATTTGAATGACATACTGTGTCACACATTCCAATTCAAATTCAAAACATTCTTGCCTCATTGACTTGAAAATGACACGTGCACAAAAGATTTATGTCCCGGAAATCGTTAATAAACTAGTTTCGCAAATATTTGTAAGGATCGTGGACAATAATTCTCAATCCTTTCTCATTTTGAAGGATTTGATTGTCAAATCTTCACAGCTTCGTCACGTGATGAGAATGCAGATCCAAATCATTTATGACTAGGAGCTCAACAAATACGCAAGTCATTATAACTAACGCCACAAACCCCACTAGGAAACTCCTTCATCCCCCGTTATAAAGTTAGGATTCTGAAGTCCATCCAGTCTCACATTTAAACTCATTGGCAGCTAGCCAGGCATACTTATCTGACCACGGTTAATATGCCAAACTCTATCAAACTCAATCTATAAAGGTATATATATATATATACTCGCCAACTCAGCGCTTCTGGAATTTCAACGAGATGCAAGGCCAATTAGGAGAAATACCGGACTCTCCGACTGGACAATAGGCAAATTTTGAATTGCTAAGCACTGTATTTGACACTCCTTCCGAGCTTTGTGAAGGCAGACTTTGTAGTGTTACGACAGGAATTGATTTAATGTACAAAAGTGATGTTGAAAGGTAGAAATTTAAGTGGTTTTGGGGACATGAGACGAGAGACCTTTACATCATTACTCACAGGAATTGATAGCCGGAAATATCTAAGGCCAAAATTTAACAAATGTTAGGTATTTAAAGTAGGCTAGTTAGTATATTTTAATTCAACTCTCGATTTAGTATATAAAGTTCCCTAGATTTTTTTTTTAAATTTTTAAAGATATGAACTGTTAAATCAAGTTACTTGACATGTAAATTATGAAAATTTGCCACTTCAGTACAATTTTATAAGTTAATTAACAATTAATTTTTAAAAAATGCAGATATTATTTAAATGCATTTTTTTCTCGATTAAGAAAGGCAATGAATGTGTATTTTGAGGTAGTCTACTTTTTTCAAAGGTACATTTTGTGATGATAAACCGCTTTAAATTAAATGCATACTTTATTGTGTGGCGTAGAAACTTTTTATGCTTAAATAAATGTAAAACAAACTTTTTCTTATTAAATAATTACATTTATTTCAGGAATAAAATATTTGAATTCAAATAATATCTATTTGTTTTATAATGTTGATAATGTAAATATTAAATAAATATATATATATATATATATATATATATATATATATATATATATATATATATATATATATATATATATATATATATATATATATATATATATATATATATATATATATATATATATATATATTTATATATATATATATAATAACGTATTTAAAAAAAATGCTCATATTTACAATTTAAGATTATTTCTTACTTATCTAAATTCATTTAAATTTAATTAAGAACTTAAAAAATATTAATCTCATAGATAGCATTTCAATAAGAAAATGTATAATCAAATACGCGCAAAATTTAAATTTTTTATAACATTTTTATAGATATATTAAATAAAATTGTGTAAGTAATGATTGTGGGTTTTCATAATATGATAAGTCAAATAATTCACTTATTACAAATTGTAATTTACCAGAAACTTTTACTCAAACTTTCAAGAGAATGTTATCGAAATTATTGATCACTCATTAAGATTTCCAGCTGAAGTGAGTTGCAAACATTTTTCAAAAAACAATAACGAAATTTAGTAAAATATATTATAAAAAAAAACATTTTTCCTTTTCAATAATAAATTAACTCTGTCACAAAACGAACTCCATTTTAATCTCGTAAGAAAAGTTCCAAAATATTTCTTATTTTCTACATTTTGCACCAAACTCGAAAATCGATTTGACAATGAATGTTCATAATCCTAAGGCTATGGGGTTTTCGAATGACATCCTAGCAAGCACATGAACAAAGTTATACATCCCATTAGACACAGAGCAAATAGCATTAACAATAATTGACTCAATTCTAAATGAACAATTCAAGGAAAACTAAAGCTGAAGAAAAAGGACTTCGAAAGTCAAGCGTTCGAATATAGGTGTAAGAAAAAAGATAATTTTACTCATCCTCAGGGCATGCATAAAACCACGGGTGGGACCATTATTGACAAAGAATTTAATTCAGTTAAGCTTATGAACAATCAAATACTCTCATCTTTATTCAATAAACTCATTTGAGGAGCAAAAATTGTTTTCTCCAGAGCACACTAATTGGAGCCTAGCAAAAGGAACTTTTTATTGGATTAATCATTTTTCGAAGTAAAAATAAAGGCGTTTTTGATGTTTTATATTTGGGCTTTAGTGAAAAAAAAACTCAAAGAACTCTTAACTTCAAAGGATTCTTTCTGGGACATGAGCGAAAATTAATGAAAAATGTCACCAAACATAGAAATCAATTAGTCTTGGAAAATGAATGAGGAATTAATTTTGGCTGATGATCTATGCCCAATAATTGAACCTACTAATGACGGAATTTCCATTTAGTTCATAAAATTCCGTAGCTGCTCTCTAAAATATTTCCTGCATGCATCTTACCGTTACATTGGAAGATTAAGTTCTTCAAAATTGTAATTTACTTTTAAACAAAAAAAAAACAAATCTTAAAAATTCTTTTTTCTGAAGTATAGAAAATTTTATAGCCCCATAATTAGAATTGAAATCCTTCAGAACTGCATTTCAATTCAGATGTAAAATTTATTTAAAAATTAAAATTTGCTATTTTAAAACAAAAAAATTTAGGGAATTTCTTTATTTAAAGCAGTAAATAGGAAAGTATATAAAGATTCGGTGCAACCATGTTTGTAAGAAAATTTCTAGATCTTTCATTACTTAGATTTATAACTTATATACGCACATATATTTTTGAAAACTATAAGGATGTTAGTAATTAGGTATATATGCAACTAGTGTAAATTGTAAAGTGTGAAGAATTGATATTGTAGACAAATGATGCATAATGTATCTGACAATGCTGTTGGATCATTTATTGCCTATAAAGTATAGGCAATAACAATATTTACAGATTTCAAATGGGGTGATATTATAGAAGTGGAAAAATGGGACATAAATTCATTAACGTAGAGATGATTTTTTTTTGTGTACGACCATTTCATGATTGTTTCTTGAATATTGATTGTGCTGTAGTTATAGAATTCAGGACAGTGCTGAAACTTGAAAAATATACTTTGAAAATACAATTCTACTTACAAGATAATTCTACTTACAAAATTACTTACAAAATACAATTCTTAGATGAAATAGATTGGCGAGTAGATCATCCTCAGATTCGCATGGATTTCAGTTCTGGAGCATTTCAACAAATGCCAAAGTGTGTCTTCCTGATTGTTCAAGAAAACATTGTTGGTGAAATGAATATTATTGATCCCTTCCGGAATTTAAGGCCCACATTGGAGCCTTTGATTGCTGATTGGCATTTTTTTAAAGTTTGTCTAGATGTGTTAATGACTGAAAAATAATATTGCATGCTATGATGAAAATTGGTTTTTATAGTATTGGAAATTTGGATGAACAACATTATGAAAATGATTCATTCCTTTCTACACGTCATTAAGAGATTTTTCACGTTTGTGGATCCTTTGTAATGGTAAATTAGATATACGATTGACATCATATGAAATGTATGATAAGTGTAAGGACGAATCTATTAGATCATAAATGTGTAATAATATTATCTGATCACATTAAATTATTCATGCTCATTGAGTATTCTGATTAACTTGAATAATTCCAGAAGGACAATGTGACACTTTATACAACAGGATTTTTTATGTCTGGTTTCAGAATAAATTTTCTGATTTTTAACACTTTCATTTGACTTTCAAATCCGGCAACATGAATATTATTCAGAGTATCTGAATTGGTTTTAAATATTTCGTTCAGAAAGATTACCACCACCCCCATCTTTTACTGATATTTTGAATTATTTGTTGAAATCACTTTGCGAAAACTACCTCTGGTTTGCTTTCAGACGTTGTTGCGTTTATACAACATTATGTTGCAAAGAGTATATGTATCGAAGATGCCTTTATGAACTGTTAGATTAGTTAATCAGATTTTTTTATGCTTTGAGTGTACGGATGTATGCAAACATTACTAGTTAAAAAAATTGCAATGTCAAGAAAGAGTGATCTTACGAAAGTTAAAATCAAATAAGGAGAACTAGAAATTTTATGTGCTATCCAATTTAAGCAAACAGGAATAGTAAGCGACTTAAGAGGAATTGCATAAAAAAAAGCTCAAGTAAAAAAATTTCTCGTTCAAAAATCATTTTGGAAGATTGGAATTTTCTCAAAATAGAATGTTATTCCTCAAATAATCGAAAAAATACTTATTAGAAGTTTCAGAATTTAGAGAAAAATCATTGTTTTTCATGAATGCGGATTATCTTTCCTTGATATTACCATTCGTACTAGTTGGAATTCAATCAGTTTTAGGCGATTATGTAATACACATTCGTTATTGTTAGAGTAAAATACTGCATAGTGTTCAATGTAATACATAGGTTACATTGAATACTATGTAGTATTTTAAGATCATCTCATGAATAACACCCGAGAGGATTAAAATAATGTGAGAACTGCCTACAAAAATCCAACAGCTTCATCAGAAACCGTTATTCATGAATAGGTTAGTTAGCAACACGTTAAATATCCTCTTGTATAGTTTGATAACGATCTGATACTATGCAGTGGACATCCTAAAGGTCAAAGGCCACTGTAAAACATTTTAATATTTATTGTGTATAACACTTTTTAAGGAGGACTTTTCGTAGATAAAGTCGTATTCATGTATTGCGCGGAGGGAAACCAGAAAACTTCCAAACAATCACCTCGAAAAAAGTAGAGCCGTGGTGGCCTGGTTGTTTAGGGCCTCGTTCTCATTATTGAAAGGGAGGGAGCTCGAATCTCAGCTTAACCAAAGATCATTCGTGTTTGCTAAAGACAGTACGTGTAAACTGGGCATGGTTGCAACGTCCTCCAAGAGAAATGATATATCTAGGGGTAGAAGACCAAGAATTGAGAGTCTTCTGCATTGTCCCTGCTTCAAAATTACGAAGATTCCACCCAGCTGCGTCTATCTAACTGGTAGAGCCAGATTCAGGGTTAGGTACAGGGAAGCATGTTGGTGCAACAACTACAACAACCTCAAAAAAGGTGCATGGTAAATGCAGAAACGTAACATTCATCGTTCGTTACTCAGTAGTGACTGTAATCAAACCGGGGCTCTTCGCAGTTCTACAACGTTTTGATTCTACTTGTAGGACAACCAGACTGCAAAACATCAATCATTCATCACGTAAATTGCTTTCAGGCCATATTTTTATATCTAGAGGGCCGTATCACGTATCGAAAGTGAAGATCATGTTAGGAAAATCATGGACTCTCAAAACAAAGACCATTACTTCGATTTATCTAGGACTGGAGCATTAGTAATTTCAGAAAAGTTTAGATTCTGCGTACTATATTTTGATTTTATTATGCATGTTTAAATTCTTTGAGGATAACAATCGTGCCCTAATTGGGCTTGATATAATTATTGTGGACCTCTAGCCTGTAAGACGTTAGCCTTTTATACACGACATGCATACCTCAAGTTCGCATCACCATTAGTTCAAACTGCAATCAAATCATTTCTAATATACTAACATCAGGTGTTTTGTCTATTTTTGACACCTGTAAAAAACAGTCTTTCAAAAATAATAATTTAAGGGTACACGTTAAACGTCTTGTTTTGACCTTCCGAGAGACAAAGTATTCGATTTCTGTCCTGTTCTGAAGCGTTTTCAAAATATTTTATAAAGCAAAAACACCTGGTCATGGATTGTTCTGAGCCAGATTCGCCACCTCTCCATACACTTTGGCTAATAAATTGTGCTGTGGACTTGAAAAGGGATAGAATGATTCGCTTTCTTCCGTCATAAAAGCCCAATTTGACTCTGTAATAACTGTTAAGGGCCGTTTAAGAAGTTTGCAGAAAATTCAGCCGGATTGTTTGAACCATTGCTACATAGTAAGAGACAAAAATGGTATACTACAGCTAAAACTTTCTCCAACGTTGAAGTTCGTGAAATAGTACGTTTTTTGCGGGAAAAGCGTCTAACCAGTACGGAGATTCATCGCAAAATATCGTCAATTTATGGGCCACGTGCAATATTTCATTCAACCATTGTGAAATGTTGCCAACGGTTTGAAGACGGTCGCACAGACTTACTCGATGAGGAAAGGCAAAGAAAGCTAACAACAGCAAGCACATCAGATATGGTGATGCGAGGAAGGTCTGAATAGCATAGGATTTGCTTCGCAATTTTGGATGAGATATGTGAAGCATCTACCGTACAGTCCCGATCTGGTGCCCAAGGACTGTCATGTATTCGGCAAGCTCAAATAATATTTAGGCGGAATGCAATTTTCGAATGATGACAAGATTCAAACAGCTTTTTCAACCTGGCTTATGGTCTAAGGAGCGATTTTTTATCGCTAGGGTATAGAGCGATTAGTGGTACGTTTCGACAAGTGTCTGCAGTCACTGAGAGATTATGTAGAGAAATATTGTATTAGAGTGCACTGCTCAGTAAAGTGCTTATTGTCTTACATTATTAGAGTGTAATTTACTTTTCTAACATAACAAAAATTCAAAAATAACAAAAAAGGAGTCTAGCTGAAAAAAGTATAGTTCTTCATAAGTTATAGTACAGTACTTAATAAAATCAGTAACAAACCTTTTTTTTTGTTACTGCATTTTCAGTTATAGTCTGAAAGTTATTTTTGAATGTATTGTACATTAATGTTTCCTTAATTTCTTTTCAGGTGAATTAAAAAATGAATAAAGAGGTAGTAAGAAAATAATAATATATTTCGAAAATAAATTCAGATAGTAGGAATCCATTTGGTCTCTAGTAACAAAACGGATTTCTATTATCTGTAATGTTTAATTTAAAGGATATCTATAAGAGCAGTATCGAATATTCTAACAGCATATAATTACCATAACAAAGAAACAATGGCAAGACAGACATGTGAAAAGAAAACCAAATTCATTTTTATAAAAGATACTTTCATTTTTGGTAATAGAGTTTTATTTATTGAATTCCTTCAAAGTAATTTCCACAAGATTGAATATACTTCTCCATGTACTGAAACCAGTTCTTAAACGTGTTTTGACAAGTTTCATTAGGGAATGAGGCACACTCGTTGTATCAAGCCCTCAAATAGTTCTAGTCATTTTCAAATAGTTTAACCTTCAGCTTTATTTTCAGATGATCAAGGAGTGCAAAGCCACATAGATCGGATCAAGACGACTTGAACATGCTCCTTACAGTCTAAAATAAGACTGTAAAGAGCATGTTCAAATCGTCCCAATCCAGTGATGATCAAATATTCGATGCAGCAAAATGGAGTGATATCATGGTAGAGAAATCGGATGACCATTTTAAATTTGGAGTGCAGGTTCTTCATTGACTTCGAAAATTCACTATTCTGTGAATCATTAAGCTGTAACTGACATTTATTAGTCCAAAGCGACACGCTCTACAATTCTATTTGATTTGAAAATTGTAGTTAACAATTTTTAATTTGTCGAAATTTTCTAATAACCGTGGATGTATCCTCATCATCAAGCAGTCAAATTTCTTTTAGAGCTTTGATCAGCCGATAATAATTGTATAGCAAAGTCTTAGCCGCTTTCACAATGGTGTTCATAAGGGAGATTGGGACCAATCTCTCTTATGAACACCATTTATCAGATATTTTCAGTATATTTCGATACCAAGTCATTCAACTAATCAATAAATCATCGTTAGACTAAAAGGTACTCAGAGACAACAAAATTTCTTTTGTATGTATTGACATTCAGAATGGAATGAATTACTGGTAAATGAAGATGTAAGATCTTTTTTCTTTCTTTGATGTTGTGTCATTCGGATCTCTTCTTTAACCGTTTTCTTTATAGCAGAAATATTGCATTTTTTTCACTGACTTTCACGCCTTCCTTTCTCTCTCCGTAGCCTCCGGAATAAAATTTCCTTTGCCTCTTGAATATAGTCTTACGACATGAATAATCATATTTCAATGGAAGTATCTTTTCCCTAATGCACTGTGATCTACACATAAATTATACTTAAACTTATATATCTTTACTCGGACTTCATTACTTATTTGTACGTTATTTATTCGTACTTTAAATTATCACTGCTAATAAAACTTTGAGTCCAGTGGCTAGTATGCAGTTTGGACATGTCTGAACTTGCTGTAACTGAAGTCTTCTGTGTGTTTCTTTTTTTGTTTTTGTTTTGTTGAGTCATTTTGCTGAACTTTATTATACTCTTTATAGAGAGAGGCGAGCATAGTTACCCCCTAAAGGCATATATATATATGAGGTAATTCTACATATACTTACGATTTTCTAAGAAATGTGTCTTGCATGAAAATATATTAAATATTCAATTTATCTTCAATTTCAAAATTGATTTTAAATATTTAAAAAATAATTAAAATAAAAAAACTACTTTCAGAAGTTCAGTTCTTGATAGTAAATATCTAATTGATTAATTGACATATTATTTCAATGTATCGTCAACTATAAAAAAAATGATGATTGTTGCCTTCATATATATATATATATATATATATATATATATATATATATATATATATATATATATATATATATATATAATGAAGAAAATTATATAAAGTTTCATTGAAATTACAAAAATGAAGTTGAAAATTCAGTCACTTAATTTTCAATTCAGTGGTCTCTTAAAATATTTTAAAAAGAACTGAAGTTTTAATAATTTATAAAATATTTAATTAACCAGTCATAATATTTAGTAAAGAAATTTCTAAACGTTTAATGCAACGTTAACTAAACTAAAACACAGAAATATTTGAATTCAATAATTAACACGAATATTGTTTTTTCACATTTAACAATTTTCCAATTTTTCTATTTTTATTTAGGCTTTCATTTTATTTTAAGAAGTACAGAGCAATATATTTTCAGTCACAATTTTTTTTTATTATAATTATGGTATTTTAGAATGAGTTTTAAAAAGTTTTGACATATTAAAATATCTGGACTGCATCAAAAAGAATTTCTAAGAAAATTAACGATATAGTAATCGATTAGGGAAACAAAATATAATATATATAAGAGAAAATAAGGATTAAGCAATGAAAAATCACTGCAAATGTTTAATAATTATTCATTTTTTGTTATGATACTGCATAACAAAATGTTCCAAACACAAAATAAGCATACTCTCTATGCACATAAAATCAAACAATAAGGCACGAGGAAATAATGTAAAAACAAAACATAATGCATTAGCTTATGCAATCATGTTCAATATTCAACTTCATTCAGAACTTTCATAAAGGAACATATTTTTGTGAAATCCAAAACATTAATGGAATAATCATTTAGGATTTTTTTTCATTCCTATTTCGTGTGTGGCTTCATAATTTTGATATTTTCTTTTACAGAGAAGAATGATAATTAGTTAATTAAAAAATATTTAACAGAAATGTCGAGTTTATCACGACATTACATTAAACTAAATGAACAAAATTAGCATAAACAAAATAGAACCACAGCACATTTTAAAGTTGCTCGCGTGGGCTCAGAGAAAGAAATTGGAAATGTTAATTTCTTTTTTGAAAGATTGTTACATAAAGGAAAGGAATGACAATTCGTAAACATTCCTACTTCAATTGTTGCTAAAAACGGATTTAGTTTTAAAGCCGGTTCTACGCCAAAATAAAGAAATAAAACCATAGAAAGTAGAACAGGAATAAAGAAGAGACATGTTTTTAAAAGAGAATATTTAGAATTAAAAGTGAACGTTTTCAATTAAAGAACCTAAAAGAAAAATAATGCCTCAGCAAATATGTTTTTTTAATCTTTTTATCCACTCGCCATTTTCTTCGCCGTCTAATCATTAAAATAAGCCATCTTGAGCGTGTATGAATTATAACGCGAAATACTTTTGAAAAGAAATGGACAAATTAAAGTCATTAAAAACCTGCCGGGTGTTCAAGCGTAGATATACATTTTCCACATAGGAATTTTCTCTTGTGATATTTTATTTCCATTTTTTAATATTTCCTGCACTAAATGTGTCTGGATTTTAATAGAATTTGGCTTTCAGGCATATGCTATTCTTTGTCCTTGTTTGAAAAATTGAAAGATGATTTAAAATGAGGATTTTTTTACCACTTTTTGAAGATGTTTTCTTATTTATCAGTAACATAATAAAGTATTAGATATATTTTTGTCAAATCTATTACATTTCAGATATACTATGAAATGTAAAATGTTTTCGAAAAGATTTTTTTGGAAATCTAATCTTAAATTAGAATGAAGATTATCTTTAAATATTTCTTTTGAACTAATGAAATGTATTCAAACGTTAAAATAATATTATTTAAATAATTACTTTACAATAAAAAACAAATTAATTCTGCATTTCAATAAGAAAAAAATTAATTTAAATGTACGATAAAAATTTTATTACGACAAATTCAGATTACAATAGTTAGTTCAGTAAAAATGATTACTTAATTATACTTATTTTTCAATAAAAGCTAAAATGTAAGTTTTCAAATGAAATCTAAAAGCAAAAAAATTCCCAAATTGTTACTCTACTAAGGAATTTGTGAAAATTTTAATATAGGTATAGGCTAATTTTTTAATGATTTTAAAAATTTTATTACTTTAATAATTTGAAGAAACGAGTAATTTCTGCTATTTTAAGAAACAAAATATTAACATTAATGGTAGAGGTTCAATTCAATTATAAATTATTGGTATTTCCTCTAAATATCCAGTAATGACTCATGAAAAGAAATTTCTTTGCAATTTCAAAAGCTTTCAAAATTTTGGTAAATTTTTAATATTTAACAAAAGAAAAAATAGATTGAAAACTTTAAAAAATTACCAAAAATGTAGTTCATTACAAAATTGAAAAGATAAATCTCATCAAATATATATTGTTTTCACGTAAAGTGTCCTTTAACTTCTGCACTATCTGGTTACGATAAGTGCACAATTAAGGATAAAAAAAGATATATCTAAAAATCGTATGCTAAAAAAGGAGCATGATTTCATCGCATTTATAACAAACTATTTTATGTATGAAAATACATATTGACTGTATGTTAAGTTATAACTAATTAAATATTTAAATTTAACATATTATATATTACAGCGAATTGAATCATAGAATTGTTTTAGCTATTAAATCTCTCATTTTTCCTGCATTGAAAGCTCATTTGTGCTTGGCAATTATAAGCAATTCTTATGTCATGTAAAATTAAGCAAGAAAATTCTTACCTTTTTCACGTATCCATTGAATAAAATGAAGATAAATATGGAAATTAGTGTATGGATTAGTTGAGACACCGGTCAATCCAGAATAAGAATATCAGTTGATATAAAAGCATAAAGTGGGCTTATCAGCTGTTGTATCATATCGAATATGTCAAGCGTTTGGAAATAGACAGACATACGCAATGGAACACCTGCTCTATACCTTAGGTTATCAGGTATAGCTCCATCACGTAATACATCTGGTGTGACAGAATTGTCACGAAATGTGTTAACAAAATTGAATTTCAATAGGTCTCTAATATTTGAAATTAATAATTTGACAGAAATATAACATCAACAACAAAACATTTACAAAATTTTCACTATGGGAGATGACATGAGTTAAATATTGCTATAAAATTGTGAAGATAGATTATCCTAACACTCCAAGTAACTCTGGTAAAGATACAAATTAATTATCTTTATGATGGTCATAGCAGACGATATAAGTAGTTTATAACACAAATATGCAAGCAATATAATTAAATTTAAGTAGAAGAGTATAAAAAGAGCAAATAGTTGGAACAGAGAGAGATTTTCAATAAGTACTAGTAACTCTCTCATGCTTTAACTGGGTCCTTTAATGTACCATTGCATTTTTCGCAATACCAAAGGATACATTGTCTACACGCAGATAGTTAAGATTACATATGCATGAATGGCATCCTATTGAACATTTAACATTTGCTGTAGGTGATAAACTGTAGAATATTTAAAGTATAACACATTACAGTCTGCTGATTCAGTTAATATTTTGCAGCTGTTCAGTCTGTGCACTGTAGTTACCACGATTAAGAAAATTATTGAGCAAAATATAATTACAATACAATAAATAATAAAAAGGCTTAAAAATGAATAAAATATATAGCAAAATATTTTACAGACACCCTAACATTACTAAGAAATAATAATGAACATATATTGCACTAAAATTGCTAAATAAAGTATTTCTGAAGACTCAAAGCAAGCTTCAATATAAACCCCCAGTTTTATATATAGTGGTTAGATAGAGGGAAGTGTTATATCACATGACGTATCATATTATCACCTGACGTATTATATCACATGACAAGATTATATTAGAAAAAGAGCAAATATATACTAATAGTTAAGTTTAAATATGCATGAATGGTATCCTATTGAACACTTTACATTTGCTGTAGGTGATAAACTGTAGAATATTTAAAGTATAACAGATTACAATCTGCTGATTCAGTTAAAATTTTGCAGCAGCTCAGTCTGCGCACTGTCGTAACCACGATTAAGAAAATTATTGGACAAAAATATAATTACAATACAAATATTAATAAAAAGTCTTAAAAAAGTGAATAAAATATATAGCAAAATATTTTACAGACACTCTAACATTATTAGAATGTACAATGAATGAACGCAAGGCAAGGACTTGATTTCAGAATCTCAGGTCAAGAGATTTATTACTTTTTGATAAAGCTCGCAACGGACGATCACAGCCCTTGGATGACGAAGCCCTGAGGAAGGCCGTTTAGGAAGATAGTAGTCAACCAATTGGTGAACTTTCCAGGCAACGCATCAATTGGAAAATATGCAAGAAATAGCCAGCATTGGTTAATCGTAAGGGTGTATTGATATTAGGCATAAACACGATGTTGACAATGTGACACGAGTGGCTAGAAATACTATACAGAGACTTGGTTGGGAGATTTTGTGCCATCCTCCTTACTCACCTGAACTTCCTCCATCAGATAATTCCTTCCTCTATAACCTGAACAATCATCTTCGTGGCAAATCGTTCACTAATGAATGACGCTTGCTCCAAGCACTCAAGGATATCTTTGCGTCCAAATCCCACGAGTTTTACAGCAAGGGGATTGCACAACTGGAGATACGTTGACAGAAAGTTCTGGATGCCGAAGGTGATTACTTAAGGGACTTACAATAGACTTCACTTTCTGTCGATCATTGGCACTTTTGCGTCAGTAAAAATGGCTAGAAATTCCTTGTTTACCTTGTAATTACAATAGTAATTCGCTTCTCCACAGATGCTGCTAATTTCTCCTTATCTCTGTCTAATAAACCTAAATTTAATACATAGATATTAATAAAAGATATATTTAATCTTTTATAATAAAAATCACTACATATTAGCTTGTTTCTAAGGAAATGTTGAACATAATAAACTGTTTATACAATGTATGAAACAATAAATATTTGTAAGATATTGAATACCTTAGTTTCCTTCAAGAACATATTAGTTCACATATTTAGAATACTGTTGACATTTTCTATTATTAAGTATTAAATTATTTATTGTTTCAACAATATTTTCATTTATTTCTTGTTCAAATTTCAGTTAAAATTAACGAAATATTGTAGTGACTATAATATTACATAACTTTGGCTTTTTTTCTAATGACTAAGTTTTCACTGCACTAATGACCAAGCACAAGCAACAAAATAATTCTTTTTTAAAACAAATGCGAAAATAGATTATTATTGCATGAAAATCATATAATTTCATATATATTAAAATTCCGCTTAACAAAGCATAAATACATAAAATGCTGATAAAAAAAATTTATTTCAAGAAATCATTCATGATTTACAGGTTTCTAAAATGAAAAGACATTAATTTTCAACTATAATATTTTTAATTTGATGAATTGAACAAGTTTTCATAAAATATATATAACTGAATACATATTTAATGCAATCAGTACTGTTTTGAAATATAATAATCTCTGGTCAGACAACCAAAAATTTTTCGTAGAATATAATAACTGATTAGTTTTCATTATACGCGGAATAGCTTTCATTATTTCCAGTAGAAATAAAATTCTCTTAATTATTTTTAATAGCTAGTTGATAAAACCTTGATTATTAGTCTTTAATTATAATTTTCCAAGAAATTCTGAAAAGGAAATTTCTATGTATTTCACTTATTCTTCGAAGTCTTACTTTTATTCTATATTAATTAGAAAAGTTGAAATAAATTCTCTTGAAAATAGTATATTACTAAACATCAAATTGAAATATTTTGCTTGCTTAATTTGTAACATTTCCAAGTTACTGACTTTTGTCTATTTCGATCTTTTTGAAAATTAAAAAATGAAATTTTTTATTTTAAAATTCAATATTTCAGTTTTTATTTTAATTATTGACGAAACAGTACGTAAAGTATTTTGTTTTGCATTTCTAAAATAAGCTTCATTAAAGAAATATATTTAGAGATGTTTTATTGCACCATAAGTGTTGAATAACAGTTCTTCATTAAATATAAAAAGTGTGCTAAATTAGCTATGAAGCCCAAAATCCACACCGCGCTCATTTGTAATCTATTTTTCAAAGCAAATGCTTGGTAATTTTTTTCTTCTTTTTTCTAAAACGGAAAGAATTTTACTTACTTTATAATGGTGTTCCGCAAGCTAATTCCTTAAGAAATATTGTTAAAAAATAAACTTTTGATTTCTTTTCTGCATACTTTTTATATATTGCTAAGAAAAGACATTAAATCATGATTTCGAATTTAGAAAACAAAATATATGTATTAGAATTAGAACCATTTTCTCTATCAAAAATTAGTTTAATTAATAATTTAGAATTGAGAATAGAGAAATTATCAGTTACATCTTGTGAGAATCAAATTTAATTATATTTGTATATATATACATATATATATATATATATATATATATATATATATATATATATATATATATATATATATATATATATATATATATATATATATATATATATATATATATATATATATATATATATATATATATATATATATATATATATATGGAGGGGACATCATTTACGTTAGTCTGATTAAGTCTCAAATTTTTAACTATAAAAGATTTATATATATACTTTATACTTGTACTATTCTCAAAATATTAATGAAGTGTACATTCAATTTTGAATCTAACTTAAATGTTTCGAAGAACATAGCATACATTTCGCATAAATATTTTTTACTTAAGAGATGAAATCGAAGTTTCTTATATACTATATATTTAAAGTTTACATTCCAAGCATCAATAATATAAAAATGGATATAAATTAGTTTTCTGTATGACAGACATTGATACTTAATATCAGTAATAATATAATTTCTCACATCGAATTTATCATCATGAGAAAATAAATAAATATTAATGTTCTAAATAGGGTAAATTAAATATGAATACATATTAGTGCTTAAATTAAATTGATTACTTAACGTAATTGATAATCTTTCAATTATCCTTGTTTAAATAAGTGATAACTAAAAAACTTTTTCAATGAAGCATTTTTTGCATTAATACTAAATTAAAGCAAATTTTAGATTTTTATGGAGCTGAAAGGAAATCATTTATAATCACTAAACATTTATAAATTTAGAAAATTAAAAGTGATATTATTTTTTTTTTGGCGTTTTCTGTAATTCGGTGAATCTCAACTTTTAGGGAACACCCCATTAAGGGGACGTAGGCACAATAAAAGCAGGCCGCCTACATATCCAAGAGAAAATATTTGTAAAAAAATGATTCATTGTCTAAAAGAAAAATACATGCACATTCAAAGTAAGTTATATTTTGACATAATATTGAAAATTATAATAAAATGGAATATTGTGAATTAAAAAGCAATTTAATAATAATAAGTGACTTCCTTGGACCTCTCTTGCAAGTCAAAGTTTTTCGTAGGGAATTTTAGCAGTAAGAAGTAGCAGAAAAAGTAAAAAGAATCACCTGATTCTTGTTTTTACAATACAGAAGATTGGTTTGGAATATTGTGAATTAAAAAGCAATTTAATAATAATAAGTGACTTCCTTGGACCTCTCTTGCAAGTCAAAGTTTTTCGTAGGGAATTTTAGCAGTAAGAAGAATCAGTAAGAAGTAGCAGAAAAAGTAAAAAGAATCACCTGATTCTTGTTTTTACAATACAGAAGATTGGTTTGGAATATTGTGAATTAAAAAGCAATTTAATAATAATAAGTGACTTCCTTGGACCTCTCTTGCAAGTCAAAGTTTTTCGTAGGGAATTTTAGCAGTAAGAAGAATCAGTAAGAAGTAGCAGAAAAAGTAAAAAGAATCACCTGATTCTTGTTTTTACAATACAGAAGATTGGTTTGGAATATTGTGAATTAAAAAGCAATTTAATAATAATAAGTGACTTCCTTGGACCTCTCTTGCAAGTCAAAGTTTTTCGTAGGGAATTTTAGCAGTAAGAAGAATCAGTAAGAAGTAGCAGAAAAAGTAAAAAGAATCACCTGATTCTTGTTTTTACAATACAGAAGATTGGTTTGGAATATTGTGAATTAAAAAGCAATTTAATAATAATAAGTGACTTCCTTGGACCTCTCTTGCAAGTCAAAGTTTTTCGTAGGGAATTTTAGCAGTAAAAAAGACACTCTCAGTTCATTTCCCCTTTTTAAGTGAGATTTTTTTTGTCTTTCAGGAAACCACAGTGAAAAATGTAATTTCACAAATGTAGGATGTTGAAAATGGTAAAAGAACTCGAAATGCCCTTTTTGAGTGCAGAAAACTCATTTACTTCTGTCCAAAATATAAGTCGTAATTTATTACACAATTATCTTTTGGTTTCATCACAAGTCATGAAATCAAAGAAAGTTTCTTATTCGGTGATTGAGAGCCATTCGGGAGTATTATGAAATGGATCTCTAACTCATTCGTAACTTGTTATCAATCTGTCGTTCGAAAAAAAATTTTTTTTAGATTTGCTAGCAGTTATAAATGATTTTTAATATTTAAAAAAATATCTTTTATATGTTTTTCTTCAGCCTTGTAAATTTTAATACAATCATCCATATTTGCAAACAACTCCACAATTCCAACTATTAAATTTACCGCTTGTATCAATTATGTGGGAGTTGTTGCTGTTGTTGTTACATGTTCCCTTTGGACAGAAGTTCTAGACCAGATCTCTAACGATAAAAAAAGTTAAACACTCCCAAAAATCTCGCACCAGATAATGATCGTCGTATAAATCTTGCTTGGACAGCCCCAGGCACTCAAGGATGTCTTCTGGCGTAGCTTGTTCAGCAAAACAGTTGGTACATGTCTCGAAAATGATGGAGCACTTCGAAAATTTTAAGGATCTAAGATGACCACTTCGAAAGCGGGTAAGAGTGGTTTGCTCCTGTCTTTCAAAATCATGAGCCAGTGAGCTTTCTGGACAAGAACACTGATCTTAATCCTGCTTTTTACTCTTGAAAAGATTTCCAAGAAGGTGAGAGGCGCCAATAACTCCGAGGTTTCACGAGCTCCTGCCTTGACCAAGGTGGCTGCAGTTTCCTTTCCTTCTTGATCGGCATGGGAAGGTATCTACTGAATATGAATATCCTGGGTTAGGGATAGACGTTTTAATTTATTAAATATCGATATTCCAGCACTATCTCTCACACTTTGCCATTATGTGAGTATTTGATTCTTAGACTGCAAGATTCAAGTTATTTAATTTACCCACTATGTCGACGATGTTTCTCAATTTCATCACAAATAAAACATCGCAAAACAAAGCGGAAATTTCCCACCTTATATCCATCTTGGTTTGCAATAATAAAGTAATGTAGACTATACTGACTCATATGTCTTTACAAAGTACAGAGGAGATACTTGAATTCAGAGGTCTCATTTTTATGTAACTTAGTCTTATCTTTATTAACGAAGATCTTTGCTTTGAAATTTGAACCAGAGATACAATTTTAAATAAATGATTCACTTTTCTGTGTGTGTGTAGAATCTATATGAAATATCAATCTTCAAAATTAATCAAGCAACTCTACAAAGTAATTTTGAATGTTATAAATGCCTGCACTTTAAAAATTAATTTTAATTAATGCATTCATTTACTATATCCATTTTATATACAGGAAGCTTTATTACAAAAACTAGTAAAAATTTGTTGAAAAGTGTGTTTCCTACAAATGAGAAATTCGAGATAAAATCATTTATCTGCTATTTTTCATATAGTAACTTATTAAATAGATTAAATGTCAAAAATAGTATTGTGTTTAAGTTTTGGCACTCACATTTATAGGCTATAATTGGAAGATCTATTTTGTTCAAGCATCATTCAAACACGAGTTTCATGGGCTATCAAACTTTGCTAATATAATTTTCAATTTAAAATTCTAAACAGAGTCTCTTTGTTCTCTTTCTTTTACAAATATATTCACAAGATTTTATTCCTTCTCCATTCAAATGATTGAATTAACTGGATTTTATTGAATTCATTTACATTCCTTTATATTATATCTCCATCCAAATTTAGAACTTCGCCTCCATGAGAAATTACTTTCTGCATTCAATTGTAAATTGAATGACACATTTAACATAGATTTCACGTAAAAATTTACTTTGTAATAGTGAGCAATAATTAATATAGTTAATAACTACTAACATAGAATTTATTTACATTTCAAATAAAATAATGTATCATTTTCAAGTCTTCAAAAGAAGCTTTGATTGCTTTCTGGTAAGTAGAACACCATTTGCATTCATGTATTTTTAAGCATAAAATTGAATATTACGAAAATAAATTAAATTGGTGCAAAGTCAATAATTTTACGAATATCATTATATTCGGGACAACTGATATATAAAGCTAATTAATTTTATTCATCAATACAAACCTCACAAGGCATTTACTATAATTTTATCAAAATGGGAGTGTTCAACCCATCATCAGAAATTGCATATATTTTCAAAAATAAATAAAGCTTATACATACATATATATATATATATATATATATATATATATATATATATATATATATATATATATATATATATATATATATATATATATATATATATATATATATATACGTTTTCATTTTTACTACTTTCATGTCACAATATAGAAAAAAGTAGTTCAAATAATTCTCATACTAAATAATTTAAATAGTGTCTGTTACAATGGTAATTAAAATACACATTTTATTAGTTAAGAATAATATAATGAAATTAATTTTTTATTCACAAACAATCAAATCAAAAGACAACATTTGCGATACTTCAAAACACACCTTACATTAGCCAATATACTGTGAATTAGAGATAATTTTATTGAATTTAAGCTTGCACAAGCAAAAATACTTAAAAAATCATTCATTTATATTTTAGAGTTAAAAACTCTTTTGAGAAAACACGAAAAATACATAAAGAAACTCGATCATCTCAAAATTTTGCATTTAATTTTCTACACATGAACTATATTCAGTTTATAAAATTTTTCAAAGACAATAAATGTTAACTTCAATAATAGATCTTATATCTCTGGCGTAACCGCAAATCTGCAAATTTATATGCATGACCATTGCTGAAGATTACTCACTTTTATTGTCCTAGGCCTACAATGAAGAGGCAAAATGGGAACACAATGAATCATCTCACTAAGGTTTTATCATGATATTTATAGCCATGATATTAAAGTTTTATCATGATCTTTATGAATTTGAGGTAGTATAATCAAAATGAGTAAAGTTGGATAAGCAAACTGAGCAGTGACCAACACCTGTTCGGTGGAACTATGACTATAGGTAAATAATGTTAAATATGAATTTTACATGAAACTTATATAAGAAAGGTAAAATCTGGAAATTCAAAGGTGAGGTAAAATGGTTTATGTATATGTCAGCATTGAAGAACTCATTTGTTCCTATTTTTATGACAGGCGAATTTTCTGCAATGATGTGGCAACTTATTATCTGCAATATAATAAAACATGCAAAGCATTCAGATATTAAAACTGCTTCTGTATTGGTATATAGGACGTTCGGGGTCCCAATGAGTCTTGGTTTTGTGAAAGCATTCAGGGGATGAGATGGTGCAGAATACGATCTCCTATTTATCCACCTGTATCTTAACTACAGAAACAATATGCTTATTCTATTTTCAATCTATGTCCTTAACCTTATGTTATGTCATTATAAGATAGGTTTTGAACTATTTTATCCTTTATATATTGCCAGAATAACAATGGACTGCTTTTAGTGTGTGAATAGTTTTCCATTGAATATACCTGGAATATCTAGAGATTCGGACACCCCAAAATAACAATTGTTAAAAGCAAACATGATGAAAATCTCGCAGAATATATCGCAAGAAGATATTAGAAAACTTATTAGGTGTTAACTAGATGTGTAAAAGCATAAATGAATTCCAAAGGTGATTTTACTTACATCATTTATTTAACAACGTTTTGTGTATTAATTCACAATTAATGGGTCTTATCACTGTGAAATTTAAACTGATTTTTATTTTTACATCAGATGTTCATATACGTGAATTTAAAAAAAAAACAGTATTTTTATTCAAGGTACATATTTATCTTTGTAGAAAAGTGCTATCACTCAGATCTAATTAATTGAAATTAAGTTAAATGAAGTTGTGAATTATTTTATTTAATAGATATAAAGAAATTTTTCTATAAAATGATATCTTTAATGAGTTGAGTGTTCCTAAGTCTTTTTAAAGACATGTTTATTTTTAATATTAAATGGTAAAATAATCAGTATAATATAGAATACTTTAATATTACAAAACTTTCTTATATCTAAGACTTTTTTCCGTAACTAATAAAAATTTTCGAATAATTCATGATTCCTTTTAAGATTTTTTCCCTTGTTTATTCATATTAAATCAGTTAGAAAACTTCAGTTCAAGAGAGCATTTCAAAAGTGATTGATATTGAAAAATCTATCAAATGGTTTGATGACATTTCTCCTTAAAATAAAAGGAAAACTGCAATATATTAAACCCTTTGTTAGGTTCCATAAAATGATGGATCACTTCTTAGAGCAACATTTTTTAGGGAACAGTTATTTTTTTTCCCCAAATGATAAAAGCTATTTTCACGATTGCTGTCGGCGCTTATAAGGCACGAAGTGAGGAAAAAATATTAAAAAAAGAGAAAATACATATTTTTAAATCCTATGACATTAAAGGATGCTAAGTTGATTTATAGGCATTGGATGGTAACGCCGATTTATCCTTCTGAAAAATTAAATTTCTGATTTTGCTCTTTCTTATATGGGGAATCTATTGCTACTTGAATAGTGTTTGCCCCTTACATAAGATGTGTTTGACGAATTTAATAAACTTACGGAATTATAGAAAGATAAATCTAAATCTAGATTTTATAATCTAATTAAGCTACAATGTTTAACAAAAAAACATGTTATGTTATAAAAAGCTTTATGAAATTTTTAAGAAATTACTTGAAATTTTTCGTTTAGGGGTTGAATTTTTCTTATAGCTATTTTCAATAGGAATGATGAGTGAAGTTCTTCTAACAAGCCGTATGATAGAAATCGATTTTTCTGCTAAAAAACAGCATATGTTGTTAAAATTAATTTTGTAGTTACATAAATCACTTAATTATTAGACTATTTTCTCTAACAAAACCCTCTTTTTCACATTTTTCTATCAATAAAATATGGAAATTATGTGGTTGATTGATATCGTGTCCTTTTTAAGTCAAGTCTAATTACTCCTATTGCCAATATCATGGCCTTGGTAATGTATACAATTTTGTCATTTTTGAGATTCATGATTTACAAGTTTAATGAAAGTGATTTACTGAAAGGGAAATTCGTCAATAGCCTGTAAACTTCTTATGATGGACGGGCATTAAAAATGTGTTCCAGGGTAAGGTTCTCTCCCGGTTAATTATTACAATACTTATTTAAGTAAGCGGAGTAATTAAGTAAATAAAAGCTAAGGTTATTTTTAACATATTCAGTTGGTCAAACTAAACTTCAGTCAGTAAAAGAGTGATTTTAAAGATTTATATATATATATATATATATATATATATATATATATATATATATATATATATATATATATATATATATATATATATATATATATATATATATATATATATATATATATATAGTTATATAAAATATTTGTTTACTATTGTCCTAATGGTAGAATGTAGTACTTCGTACTATTCGGTTTCTTTAATTTTACTGTTAAGTTGTTGTTGTTGTGTCCTAGATACTGCCGAAAGTTTTCTGTAGGAGGGCCGCCAGTTCCGGGGCCTGGAGGCTGTAGAGAATCTCTTGAGGTGGTCCGCCAAGTTGAAACAGGGATCTAATGATTGCTTGGCAGTCAAAAATATGGTCTGGTGAAAGTTCAGAATCTGGACAGTTTCTGCAGGATGTGTAGGATCTTGTGTTATCAGGTGCTATTTTCATGCCTTTGAAATGGCCTGTTCGAAGTTTGGCTATTATTGAAGATACACTTCTGGGGCAATAGAGGTCTGGGATGGATGGCTTACTGAATTATTTACTGTTAAGTAAATTTAGGAATTGATTCCTTAAGCAAGGACATTATATGAAGAAGAAATGTTCTTTTTGCTAGTGATTTCAAGATATATATTTTAGATTAGTGACATTTATTAAATACATAATGAGGATACATAATGATTGGGAAAACATGCTACATTTTTAAAATTGAAACTACACTCATGTCCATACAATAAAGATAACTCAAAATCATACAGAAATTCAACTCTAAAATAAAAATTTCACATGTAGAATTATCACACTCATCTTGAAGAATAATATGCAAATTACAAGCAACCACCAGATGGTGCCAATAGTATGTCACAATGAAACGAATGTAAGAGAGGGGTATATAAGGAATGGTTGCAAAGAAGTAAAATTGTTCACAAGTGCTTTAAAAGCCTTTCAGTGCAATAACCGTATAGTTATGGCACAAAGGAAGCATTTGGATGGTGTTTTACATGGTAGAATTATCCGATGTTTGGAAAGTGGACGCACTATGCTACAAGTATCCGAGGAGCTTTGAATCGCACAGAGTTTCATCTCCAGGCTTTGGCAACGGTTCCAAGATTATGGTAGTGTGAGTAGACGTTACTGCACAGGTCGTCCCTGAATGAGAACCGGTACTTGACAGTTACTGCCAAAAGAAACAGACGGAGCACAGCATCAGACCTGTCTCGTCAGCTCTTTTCAGCTACCGTTAATAAAGTTTCAAGGCAGACCATGTACAGACGGCTAAGGCACATTGGTTTATATGCTCGTAGATATGTCACATGTGTCCCACTTACCGCAACTCACTGTCGCCTGTGGTTAGCTTGAAGAAGAGAGCATGCATTGCGGACACCGCAACAATGGTCTTGTGTGAAGTTTTCCGACGAGTCCAGACTTAGGTTTCAGTCTGATTCTCACCGGAGTTTCATATAGAGAGGGCCAGTTACCCATTACCACAAAAGAAAAAGAAAAAACTCCATTGAACAACACTGTTACGGGGGTGCAAGATTGTTCGTTTGGGGAGGAATTATTCTGAATTCCAGAACTAAACTGCGTGTTCAAAATGTAACCATAACAGGCCACATCTATCGGTTTTTCATACTGGGGCAACATGTACGTTTGTTTTGGAGCGCAACTGGTACAGAATTTTTGTTTATGGATGACAACGCCCGTCCTCACCGAGCAAACATTGTAGACAAATGCCTTCAATTGGAGTATATCACTCGTATGGACTGGTGAGCTTACTTACCGAACATAAATTCAATAAAGCATGTATGGAACATGCTTGGCTGAAAAATTACAGCTCATCAACCCTTTCCCATGTGTCTACCGGAAATTCGGAGAGCATTGCTTGATGTGAGTGGTGTAATATTCCCCAAGATCAGATCGATAATTTGATACTCGGCATGCGTAGTGATTGTACGGCCTCTATTGCCTCGCCTGGGGGGCATACTATGTATTAACCATCATACCAACCATATTACATTGGTTTTTCTAAATATGTTCTTTTTTGAAATTTGCTCCAGGGAATAAAAATTGCAATTTTTATCAATGATGTCAAACATATAACATCTTTTTTGCTCTTTACTTTTTGTTTAATAAATAAACTCTACAAACAATTCACATTTGTTTTGCTTGTCTCTTTCTTTGTGTGAACTTTTATTATCCTTAATTTATGGACACGAGTATACATATGAAATCAAAGATCTTTGGCTTCATGAAAACATTTAAAATATTGACAAACTATCAAGAATAACACCTTATATAACAAAAATACCAAAATATTAAAAAAATTTATTTCATTCCAAATATGAATATCTTTACAGAATATATTAATCATAATCAATTCCTTTTGAATAAAATATTTAAAATTCCTTTAAAAAATTTTGGAATGAATTTAAAAAAAATTAATTTATTCCAAATATGAATATCTTTATAGAATATTTTAATCATAATATCAATTCCTTTTGAATAAAATATTTAAAATTCCTTTTAAAAATTTTGGAATGAATTTAAAAAAATTTATTTATTTCAAATATGAATATCTTTATAGAATATATTATTCATAATCAATTCCTTTTGAATAAAATATTTAAAAATATCCTTACGTTTTCCCAATTTCCTATCATAAAACTATAAAATTTAATAAATCTTATAAATATTTTTAAAATTAAATTAATGTTATTTTCAACATAATATCTTAAACATAAGTAGAGTTTCTCATCTATAAATTATAATACATTTAACTTTAAAATTTTGTTTCATTTTATTAAAATAAACCTTTTATATTTTATTATTAAAGTTTTATATAATACCAAATTCTCTTTATATTTAAGTATCAAATTCTGAATTAATTGATCTAGTTTAAAATAAAAATATAAGTTTTATTTCAACGAGTGTGTGTTTTTTGTTTCGTTTGTGGGCATTCTAATAAATTATTAAAACAACTCTAAAATTACTCCCTTTTAAGCTTACCATTATTTGATTCAGAGAATCATTCTTCGAAATCCTCATGCTTTATTTTAAATTTTAACCACATGGAACAACCGAAAACAATGTGTTAAGATTACCAGTCTGCTGGTATTTTCCATCTAGGAGAAGAACGAAAACTTCTCGTTTGTTCCGGATGCCAAGCAAACAGGACCAGAAATAGTGGAAATTGCTGTTGAAGGTGACTTTTCATCCACACCCGGCAAGCAAACCACCCGGATGGGCAAACGAATCGCAGCGTGTTTTGAATTGGGTTGGGGTGCAATTTCCTTTCTAAAGCGACATTATTTCCGCTCAAACACTCAGATGTCCATGTAGATTGTTCTGACAAACTTCGCCATTGATCGTGGATGAGTTGGTTGTTTGACTTACCAGGTCGGATTGGAGGATAAATACAAACTCGGCCCTTAATCGCTTCTGACCATTGCTCAAATGACTCTGCCAGAAATCTAATTTTCTTCGCTAGTTGAAATTCATTCCGTGGCTCCTCACATTAAGAAATTCAACTGAATTTTTTTGATGGTAATAGTTAGTTACTTTTAAGAATTGTCATAAAGCATAAATGAACAAAAAATACCTCAATTAATGTTTGGTTATTATATTTAATCAAGTCTAATTAAATATTCGATTTGAAACCAAAAATATTGGATAGCGTTATTATGTATTAGAATTTGATATCAACGATTTGAAAGAAAAAAAAAAGGTTTCTATTTAAATATATGTGTTTCGTTTGTTTGCCTCTCAAAAGAAATTTTTTCATAGGAAGGCTTATTTGACCCATAATGGGATAGTAAAGTATATTCATAAGTACTATAAACAACCAAGCCAGAATTGGGACTTGAACCTACGAGCAGTCAAACTGAACCTCAATGTGATTACTACGTGGCTGGAAACTCGGAAAAACGTATAGAGGATATATTATTCAATTAAATTGCTTATACATATATATATATATATATATATATATATATATATATATATATATATATATATATATATAAATTGGGGGAAAAAGAAATCCATTATTTTTTCGGTACATTGCTGTAGTGATTGATATTTCATAAAGTATCGATCAAACCTGTTCAAATTTATGCTCGTTGTCAAAGTGACAATTCACATTAAAATAAGTCTTTTGCGGTTTTTTGTTTGGTCCATTGAGTTGTTAGTTACAGGGTACTAAAAATGGAAGTCAACAACGAGAAAATTCAGTATCTACAGTTTCTCTTTGATAAAGGCGAAAATGCACACCAGGTGGCTGAAATTGTGAATTGTGTTTATGGTGATGATACTGTCACCGTTCGTCCATTTCGTTCAGGCCTTTTTGATGTTAAAGATGCACCTCGCACAGGCAGGCCGGAAAATGTCGATAAAAATTACAGAAATAATAGAAATTGACCAGCATGTTAGTAGTCGTACCATCCCCCACTCACAGGAACTAAAGATCAACCATAAAACAGTTTTGCACTATTTGCGCAAAGCTAAATTCAAAAAGAAGCTCGATGTTTGGGTGCATCACCAATTAACACCAAAATCATGATGGATCGAATTTCCCTCTGCGTAACCTTGGCCAAACTGAATGAAATCTACCTATTTCTGAACGGATGGTCATTGGGGATGAGAAATGGGTCACATACGATAGTATACATTGTGCGAAAACTAATGTTCTACTAAGTATTTGTTGGGACCGGAAAGGAATAATTTATAATGAGTATGGCCAAATACTAAATTGAGGTCACTACTATCAACAATAACATTGTTTGAAACTAGCGATTGATCAGAAACGGCCAGAATTGGCCAACAGAAGAAATGTTGTCTATTATTAGAATAACGCCAGCCCAGACACGTCTGTAGTGACTCACCACAAAAACTCTAGGAGTTGGGAAGTTTTAATCCATCCACTATACAGTACAGACCTGGCACCAAGCAATTATTACCTGTTTATCACATTGCAAAATTTTCTGGGTGATCAGAAACTGGGATCAAGAGAAGATTGTGAAAATCAATTACTAGAATTTTTATCCAATAAGGACTTTGAGAAAGACGTTATGAAGCTACTTTTAAAATGGCAACAAATTATACAACAAAACGATGCATATTTGATCCAAATCGGAGAATCCGAAACATGTTAAATAAAGTCTTGAATATATATATATATATATATATATATATATATATATATATATATATATATATATATATATATATATATATATATATATATATATATATATATATATATATATATATATATTATCCTTAAAATATTGATTCGATAAAGTTATTGAAATGTTAAAATGTTAAAATCTTCCAAGCAAATAATATATTAACTTTTCAACTATATGAAATTATACTTTAAAATTTTCTATTCGATCAAGTGATTTCTAGTTTGAAGAGAATTCCTTTGAATGTGAAATGCATAAAATTTGAATAACACGTTATCACATTTCCATGAATTTTATTAAAGTTAAAAATAATGTACAATCAATTCGGGAAATATATATATTATTTGGTTATCACAAAAATAATTTTAGAATATAAGCTACTTGTAACTAACACAAGTGCATGTTTAGAATAATTTATTAAAATGTGATCGCGTCTGTAATACTTGCCAAAATATTGAATTCAAATTAAATAAAACAATAAATAAAACATAATGCCAAAGATTCGGCTCAGTTCCATTAATATTTAACTTAATCTGTGCATTTGATTTGAAAAAAAAATTAATTAAATTAAAATGATAGATTTATTTCAGACACAGAACAGTTACATATTTTTTTAAATTTGCTTACATTATCGAAATGTTAATCACTCGCTTAGCAAAATGCATTTCGCAGGCTATTGTTTCAATACATTCATACTAAAATTATTCACAATTGTATTACTGCTTCTTGCATAACTAATGAAAAATAAAATCATTGTTAAAATTTATAACAAATCAAATTTAATTTCGAATAGTTAGACTTAAAATGTTTTAAAGAGTACATTCCATCTCTGGTTATTATATAGTTAAACCATAAATGTGGCATTTGTGTGCATATTTTTGTCAAAATAAGTCGATAAATTATTGTTGAATCAGAACTTTTCAGTCATACTACACCTCAAATAGGATTGATTCCTTCTTCCTTTCCATTAAAAAGACTCAAATATGCCATTAAAAATCACATTTCAGTTTTACTTTATATAAATTTAATAAATAGTTAAACTTCAATTTATACAAATTGCCATTCCGCATACAGCAAAAAATATTTTGGTTTCAATAATATTGCTTAAAAATAAAAAAAGCACAGAGTTTTCAAAATCAGCCACTCGGCACCAATATTTATTCAACACAACAGAAAGCAAAATAATTCAACTTGATTTAGCAATAAATTTTCATAATGTTAAAATATAATGTAAATGCCTAAATTAGCATTTTCTAAAGCTATATCTTCGCAATCTCAATTGAAATATTGACCATTCAGCGTTTAATTCACATTTTTTTAAGGTGAAAGATGCTTTAAAAATGATAAAATAACAAAAAGATGCTTATAGGAATCTATATTTTGGTTTACCACAATTGGCTGCCGCAGTAAATGCGCTAAGCTAATCTGTTAATAGCTGATCAAGACAGAACAATTTCAAATTATAACTCTATTTAACTAACAAGACGACATTCAGTTACTAAGGAACACTATATATTTATGACGTTTCTTTCAATATAATTCTGAAGCCAGATTAATGAATAAAATTCGTCAGAGAATAGCTGTAATCCTAAATTTCTGATATTTATCATGTTTAATAAAAGTGTAGACAGAAAAAGACGGACATTTGTAGACTTTAGGCAAAGTGATTAAAGCCGATTATTCTTACATAGAAGTATCGAATTTGTTTGTTGTGGGAAAAGAATTGTGTTAATATGAAAAAAAAGCTATATAACGATATATTCGTCAGGAAAAAACTACATTACAGGAAAGATAATATGATGATATATAAGTTATAATTAACATTAGTTATTAGTTAATTATATATGGTTATGTTTAACTTACACACACACAAACGGCATCTGTCTCCTGACGGCAATTATACAAATAATGGTATTTGAAATGATAATTTGATTTGTTATAAAAACGACATGATTATTGAGACATTTTTAACTTAAAAATGAATTATTCTAAATTTTTCTGTGCAGCAAATAACCATTTAAGCATTCTTTTATATCCCTTAAATAAACAAAGGATTTTTGAACAGTATAATAAAGCTATTTAACATAAACTTTGTATTAAATAACTTAGTTATACTGTTCAAAAAGGCAATTTTTAAAGCTGTATACTCTGTGGTAAAGTTTATTGCTTTTTCTCATTTTTTCTAATTATAAATTAATTTTTACAACAACAATTGTTATACAAATATCAAAACAAGTATCACTTTGCATTTTTTGAAGTCTAACAGAAATCTCTAGTTAAATAGATTACATTTTATTAAATTGACACATTGCTTAAATAAATTTATATTTGAGTCACAAATTTTAAACCACTTCCTCCAATGCGATGAAGTTGATTAATATCTAAGCTATTTTTAAAAGCTCTAATGAAAAATATAAATTTTGTTAGACTTGAGGAAACTTCAAATAAAATAAATATTTCCTTTTCTAACCTCTGGAGAGAAACAATCCTCAAGATTAGAAACTTTTATATTTTACTGACAAGAAAAACAACATTTAAAACTTAATATCGGTTTACATTTTCCAGTTTCGAATCTGATTTAAAGATTTTTGAGAATGTAATTAATGTAATATATAATTAAATTTTTGAAATCTTTAAATCTATGAAGAAAACATTTAATCATGTTTGGTATGTTTACATAATACTTTAATAAAACTAAAAGTAAAAATTAACACTCACCAATCACAAGTTTTACTTACAATAATATTATTTTTAAATTCTTAGACGAAACAATTTTTCTGGTTTTAAGGAAATAAGAATTGAAAACACAATACTATAGAATAATTACAAGTTAAATTTGTTAATTTTTTAATATAAATTAAAATTATATGTGCTTTATTAAACTAAGATCCAGAATTTTCATTAGGGATGTAAAATCATCGATTTTGTAGATGTCTGACGTAAATGACGTAATTCATGTCCACATACTTCTAAAGACATTTTTATTGAAGATTTAATAACAAATTTTGATGAATTTACAAACTATCTTTGATTGTAAACCAAAGATTATACCAAAATTAGCACCACAATTAATAAAGTGTTTAAAATATTTTCACATTTTTCTTTTTGCATCAAAAGTAAATAAATCGAATAGATAATTTAGTAAATAATTTTTGTTTATTGAAATAATTTAAAGCATACTAAAAATCAAATAATATATAAACAAAGTTAAATTTTCAGAAAACTCTATAAAATTATTATTTTTAGTTTAGGAATTAAAATATTAAACAAGGCTGATAAATGTTTCATGGTTTACATTGCAAGAGAAACATGTAAATATCTTCAATTGAAATACTAATTATCATATTAAGCAAGATAATATAAATAGTTAATTAAAAGGATGTATTTTTTATCAAGTTTAAATATACTTGAAAGAATATGTCTTCATAGACATTCCATTGTTAACAGTTAACAATATAAAATGTGTCGATGACTCCGCGAATTAGATTAACAATTCTTCTAGGCATTTTAAGCTATTTTTATATCTTAATATGTGGTTCATAAATTATTTTGAAATTTACTCTTGATATTTTTTAGATAGTCTAATTGCTGCTACCCTATTAGAGGGACATTCTTAAGAGCTAATTAGAGGGAATGGCAAAACAACATAGTTTATAAAGAGTATTTGATTAAATGAATCCACGATCAGTGATGTGAATAAAGGTAGCAAGGGAGATCTTTGAAATTTTGAAGTCAAATAATGTGCTGTAAGGATCTGCCAAACTAAATTTAAGAGTCTTATGATATATTTCTTGTCGTGGTTAAAAATAATACAATCATCATTTAATTTAAGCATCAATAGAATGACACTTTATATCTCCTGTACCTGCTTATTTCGGAGGAATTTGGGAGGCCGCAATCCAAGCAACCAAATATCACTGTAAAAGAGTGATTTTACGGTGAAACTTTGCTTTCGAAGAATTAACAACTCTATTGGATCAGATAGACGCCATTTTCAATTGTCAGCCTTTATGTAGTGTAAACAATACTGATATTGATTTTAGTAATGTTCTCACTCCTTGACACTTTCTTACGTGAGATTCGATACTTTCCCCACCTTAATTATAGCTTACTAGTCCTGCCAAATTGCGGAATAGGTGGTATCTCCTTCAAAGGATGCGGAAGGACTTCTGCAAATCATGGGCCAAAGAGATCTTCTCTGCAAACCAGAAAGAAATGTAAGGACTTTCAGTAAAAAATGAAAATTAGAGATATCGTACTACTACTAGATGGTCATCTTCCAGGTTATTGGCCTGTGGAACAAGTGATCGACTTGCTACAGATGCTACTGATGATCATGCTACAGATGCACTGGTTAGAGTATCCACGGTTAAAATTAAGAGTTAAAATTCTTTTAAAGAAAGATTCACAAATTAACACCTTTATCAATATTTCAGGATTAATTTCAGATAGGGTGGGAATATATTCCGCTGCACCCGAAACAGAACAAGTTTTCTTGCGCTGTTAAATGGAAGATTTTGTCACTCGCACGACGGACTCAAAGAAACAACTATATACGCATAACAGCTAGAATGCTGTTTGGTTTTCATGATTTTGCTCTGTTCAATGTACTAGTTTTTGTAATATCATTTCTTGTATACATTGTATATAGCTGCATTATAGAATTTTTTGTGTAAGATTGTCATTCACTTAAACTCCCCCTACATTACAACACAAAACATTTATCCATCTTGTTGCCATTCTCCACTACTGAATATTCCACAAATTTAGAGGAATTAAACATAAAGCTTCTGTTTATGTTATTAAAATAAGTATGTTAAGTGAGAAATATCTAAAAAAATTTATAAACAAGAAAATTTTCTTTTGTATCCAGCTACATGAAGTTATTTTAAATTGTTTTCCTAATTAATGAAATGTCTCTTACAACCATTAAAATAAAAGGCGGAATTTTCTAGATTTATCCTTGCTAATAAACTGGTTAGACATAAAACATCTTATATTCTGAAATAGTATGATCAACATGGTAATTCTTATATTAATATTTTAAATCAAAATAAAGCCGCAGAATATACATTTAACCTTCATCTAATCCAATATTCTTCAAGATACTAAGACCTCTTACTTTCAAATTTACAGTAAGATTAAAGAAATTTCAAAGGTAGAAATGAAACGGTGTTCTGCAGTATTCATTATATTTTAAAGATTATTTTCATACTCATAAATATTATCTAAAAATATATATATTTATATGAAAACATTAATAATTTCATGATATTCTTGAAACCAAAATTATATAGTTAAATTTCTAAAATATTGTAAAATAAGGTATTTTCCTATACAACATAAAATTTATAAATTTTTTACTAATCACTTTTACTTAATTTAGATGTTAGATAAATTCTCCAAGATTTAGTTTCTTAAGATTAATTTATTTAAATAATTATAAAATAAAAAAAATAATTACAAACTAAAAAGCCTCTTGTTTACTCTTTAGCTTATATATCTAACCAAAATTACATATTCATGTCTACATTTGGTATTTTTATGCATAATTTAAACGCAGCATCAGACTCACTAACAAAATTAAGAAATGACATAGTTATTTTCTGCTACCATAAAATTATTGCTTAAACATAATTTTGTACTCATCCTGATTGAATGATAATCTGGTTTAAAAATAATGCATGTGATACGATGAATTGTATATTTTTATTATCAGGTGCAATGGAAAAATGATTTGTTATACAAACATTTAATATTCCCATCTATTACTTGATTAATATCTTTGCTCTTATTATACGAAGTTCTAGATGATTTGAATACATTTTTAAAAGTAAATAACATAGAAAAAATCCTTATTATAAAAACACAAAAATAAAGGAATGTAATACATATTTATCATTTTGTTTTTCAGAGAAGATTCTTGCATTTGGTTATATATTGGATAATCATACATTTATCAAAAAATTATTTTCCTATTATTATCATCATCATTACAGTAAAACACCACAAATTTCTAAAACACCACAAAACAAACAGTTGATTAAGGAAAATATTATTGGAACCACAACCAAAAATTCAAAACATAATTATCCCTTAGTGAAATCAAAATGTTATGCTTTCAATGAACCGTACACACCTAAATTTCTGAATGACCTTAATATTCTTGTTTCTAACATTCATGTTTTCCGAAACAATTTTATCAATGTTTATATATTTTTCAATTTTTTTAATTTCATATTTTTCAGTTGATGATTTAATAATTTTCGTAGAAAAATTTGTTTCAATGAAACTATTAAAGTGTACTTCATAAAGCAGTAAAATATATGTAATTAGTCTATACTTTTTATTTTTGTATTAGTTAAGTTAATTTTGATTTATAGTTATATGCCAAATGTTCTTTACTTTTACGTAATATAAACTGATAACATTTCAGTAGCATTTAAAATGATAATCTAAAAAATTAACAAAAACTGTTAAAATAATTCCTCAATAAAAGTGTCAATTTATTGAATTTTGGAAGATAAAATTTATAAATTTTGAATTTTTTAATCATGGTAAAACAAGCAACAATCACCACCACATTAAAGGAAATATTTCAAATAACTGCTTTTAAATTAAAGTAAATTTAATTAAAAATCATTTTAATTAAATTATCTTTATTTTAAAAGTAGTTAATTCTATATTAAACTTTATTCTAAAAGCAGTTGACTCTATATCAAACTTTATTTTAAAAGCAGTTATTGAAATTTTATTGATTTTAGAAAAAATATATCTTTATTAATTACAATCTTTTGTTTACTAAAAGTTTTCTTTCTTATTCAATGTTATTTCAGTGAAAGGAATATTCTGTATATCAAAGAAAAAATTGAATCTATACAGCATAAAAAAATAAAAAAAGCTTCTTGCATCCTGTTTTCATTGCTTATTAGTTTATATATCGTATGACTGTCAGCTTCAAAAGTATGCAGAACACTGTATCACGTTACATTGGTATATATTACTATGTGGAGTTTAAAACCTATTATGGATTTAATAATACTGTGGATAAAGAAATAAATAATAACTATTAATAATCGTCATTACCAAACTACAGTTTGTTTGTCATAACCCCATGAGAAATTATTACTTCATACATAGCTAGATGATCGTCAAATATATTTTTGAGTATTTTAAGGGTTATATATAATTTCTATGTTCAAAATTTATCATTAAACATATAGATATATTAAACCTTTATTTATTTCTTACTAAACACTAATAATATAGCTGGAAATAATTATTTTTTCATTTATTCATCGCATCAACAACTCTTTGAATATAATTTATCATGCAATTTTTATATGATTTAACTTATCCATCATGAATAGAATATAGTAAATAGAATTCTCATAATAATAAAACACTCTTACAACAAATTTAAAATATTAATTAATTTAAATATTAAAGCATTCATTTTAAATATTGTAAGCTTATTACTATTATATAATTTTCGCAACTATACATAACATTTATATCTACCTTATTTGAAGAAAAATAACTTCAATTTATATTCCTATTTCAGTATCCATAAACAAACATAAATTTTGACATATAATCCACTAACCTTCAGGTAATAACTTCAGATTGAGACATTTATAGCTTAACTTAATACCTCGAACACAAAATTCCGCGTTTAAGTACTAATTCTAGTCTTCATTTCTGTTCCTATTTAATGGAAAAATCATTCATTAATCCCAAAAGGACAAACGGATATTCAACTAGGAATATGCTTACTTGAGACAAGATGTCGAATCCACTTTATTCACCCCCTTATCCAGTGGGGAAAACAAGTGCCAACTATATATATTTATATAATATCCACTATTGATTGCAACTAGGAAGCACATGGTTCAATGCCATTGACTGCAATGGGCAGAAAACTAGAGCTTGGGAAAATTTCTGATGGAATTTATACCAATCTATTTTTGTTTCCATATGAGAAGCCGAGGAACTAAATCGTTTCGGTTTGTAACCTGGCCTCATTAGAGGATTTGTTATATTTTATCGGAATGGTTCCCCCCAGAGAAATCAGAGCTCTCCGAATCTGCTCGCTGGCCGTATGTCACATTTGCAGAGGTGGTCGATAACAAAAGATTCCGATGGGAGTTTAACTTTCTGGGTAAAACTTGTTTATTGCTGATCTAGTGCCTGTTAGTTATGTATCGCTTATACTGTGTCTGGGGATCAAATTAAATGTTTGATTATCTCTTTCGTCCTAAGCAAACTCTTTTGAGAGTAGGCTGTATATGAAAATAACGATTTATGCATGTTTATATATGCTTCTCTATTATTCTAAATTATGAGCATTTGGTTGCAATGTCTCATATTTCATTTTCTACTGTATGAAATGGACAGATGCATTTTTACCCTCGTATTTCTTGAAATATTTATGTAATATTACGAAATATATTTAATCAATAGAAATGTATATTTTTGCAAATATTTTAGTGCTAATTTGAATGATATAAAACTTGGAAGACCAAACGTATTCCAAATTCCAAAATTGCTTAAAAACAGTTAGTGGCTAGTGTATTTATATCAAATGTGTATACAATATAAACATAAAATATTTCACGTAAGTTGACTTCAACATGCATATATTTTAACAATGCTTTCATATTATTTTCATTTGTAGAGTTTTTGTATTTGTAACTTTTTTAGTCATTTTTATTAAGTCAACAAATAAAAACTACCTTTTATGTTAAGTAATATTTTTGTTTTTAAACATGAAGTGATGTTATAACTTTGTGATTTCAGCGTAATTTGTAAATAATTCGCAACTATACAATCAGACTTTTTTAAAAAAAATATTTAATTATATATTCCTGTATTATTATGTGCAAAAACTCAACGGGCTCTGACCAATGATTGTTAGACCATAAACTATTATGTATTGCAAGGGTCCAAAACCTTTTTATTATACCTCGGACCAATACCAAAATATGGTCAAATGTGATGGGCACCATTTATTTTTCCAAGATAAATTTATAGTTGGTGGACGTAGTTAATAATGCACAAAAATGTAATTTTAAAAATTAATTTAACATTTGAATATAATTTTATTGTGTAAAATAAATTATTATTAAATTATTTGCAAAACATACGAAGTATAAAAAAGTATTTATAAAATATACATAAAATACATTGAATGTGATCGTTGGTATTGCATTTCATTAGCCAGTGCATCATAATTGGGAGTATATGATGAAATTCTAGCTTGCATGCAATCATCAAAGTGCCATTTTCAAGTCGTGATCTATATGTTGTTATCATAGTATTCATTGTAGAAAGCAAAGGTTTACACGAGTATGTGGAACGAAAAAAGCATTTTATTTTATATGCAGCGCTTTTTAAGAATTGAAATTTATTTCTGTCAACTATATTCCCCAATTTCTTATCTGATATAATAGTTTTTTTTTATTTATTTTTTTTTTTTTTTAAATAATGTCTTTCTGAAGATACAAAATTTCTGTTTCCACTTCTTCTCACCTTAATTGAAAAAATTCTGAAATGTATGTTGCTATTTCGGTCACGTATATTTAATTGATAAAAGGATTTACCAAAAAGGTGGTTATGGTTTCGATGATATTAAATTGTTGAAAGTTCTTTTCAAATTGATTTTGAAGCAACTAGTGGCTGATGACTAATGTTGATAAGTCACTTTCACTGTCATCTATCATTTTTTCATACTTAGAAAATGCACAAGAGACTTTATTTTCATAGAGATTTTCATTCAATGATAGAGCTCCAGTGGCTCAGTAGCTTCACGCCGCTTCCCGTAAGCTCAGCAAAGTGAAGCATCATTTGCCGCGGGCAGTGGTTGGGAGGGTGACCACGGTGTACTCTCCTTCACTGGGTTGCTGGAGCTCCATGGGTTGGGGACGTGTCCACGTTAATCTGTGACGTCCAAAGTCCTTCCGCTGGTGTGGCGTGGATGTGGAGAGGAGGGTGCCAGCTCAAGTGTGGCCTTGTCACCTGACCGTGGTTCAAAATTACGAGGTACCTTAAAAAAAGCAAAGTCGTACTTTCACCTTCGTGGTGCTCTGATCCAAACGAAAGACGTTCCTTATTGACTTAATTCGCACTACCAAAGGCATAGCAAGCTTGGCTTATCCAAGTGTCATAAGCAACAACAACACAACAACAAGCATAAAAGCATAAAAGAAAACTTTAAGAAGAAAGAGGCACATAAAATGTTATTCCAACATTTGGAACCAAAATTGGAATATTTCACTAACTCAAATATACGATAATTATGAAGCAGTAGAAGTTTTGAGAGCCTGCTGATGTGAGCGATCATTTCCTGGAAGATTGACTTAAATTTACAACCAATTAGCTGAAAAAATGGACAATTATGAAAGCATAAAAGAAAACTTTAAGAAAAAAGAGGCACATAAAATGTTATTCCAACATTCGGAACCAAAATTGGAATTGCAAGCTTAAGCAAAATTCTACAGATTTCAAATCTGTATTCCAAATAAAATCTGAAACATCTCAAGACAAGCAGAAAGAAAAGGATTTAGATAAATGAAAAACTCTGTTTCTTACGAATGTCTCACGAGCAATCATCAAAAACCACAGTGTGAACTACTAAAGAAAACTTCATGGTCTATTCCAGCTTTGTGGCTGACAAAAATATTAATGAACTGATGGAACTGGATATTGAATAACTGATGGACATACACTGGTGTAACACCAGTGTAGGTAAAATAAATGGTGTAGAAATGAGCATTTTGGGTGATACTGGTGTAATTCTAGATCTGATCTGCAACAAACACGTAAAACTACACATGTTCACAAATGAAAGAGTCTGTTGAGAACGCCATTGGAAAATACTTTGAGTTGTTTACCTCTTGTAGAAGCAAAACTTGAATGTGAAATGACACATAATCACAAACGATGCTGTCATCAGAGATTCTCTTGACCAAGGTAGATATTTTTTGGGAAACAATACGGCCATGTTATTTGAAGATTGCAAAATCAAAGAAGATACTCAGGTGTACGGGACGAATGCTATAGAAATTAAAGCCTAAAAGAAATTTTTTGTAAAGAAAGAAGATGAAAACCACCACTCAACTGATCAAACAGAAAAATATGTAAGCAAAAGTGTGACAGAAGATAATAACGAATGAACTCTACTTTTAGTTTAAATATTAGTAGGGAAAGATTTCATAAAAATTGCAACAGAAGATTTCTTCAAAGAGTAACAAAAACAGTGAGGAATTTACTCTACATAATGGAGAAACACAAAAGCCTATTTCAAAAACAAACAAGTATTTCAAAAAAAAAATGCTTTTCTATAGGAAGAAAGATAAAAAAACAAAGCAGAAAGAAAATTGCTGGCTGTTCCAGAAAAATTTCGAGAGCAACTAAAAACGCTTTGTCATGAATATAGCGCAGCCTATTTAAGTGCAAGTAAAAGTAAAATTGCTCTTTTTAAGGCTTTCTATACGCCAAAATGTCATAATGAAGTCAAAAAATTCGTCAAGAGTTTTAAAGCAACAAGAAAAAACATTACAAAAAATTGTACCTGTTATTTCTGAAATATTTACTAAGTTGAACGTTGATGCTTGTAGACCGCTGCATGTCAGCAGCTTAGGAAACAAGCATATTATAACTGTGAAATGCATGTTATAAAAATATCGAGATACTATTCACACTCCGAATTTATGTTCTCTAACCATAGTAGATACGCTTCAACAGATTTTCAGCAGTCTGGGTTTCCCTGGACAATTATAACTGATCAAAGGACAATTTTTAAAGTACTAACTTCAGAATTTTTGGACAAGATTAGAATGTATGTTGTGATACGTTTTCTCCGACATCCTGAAAATAATTCATTGGAAATGAAGCATTGAATTTTGAATCAAATGCGCTGAGTACTTTCTCTAAAATCTGGAAGGCACTGGGAAAAAGTTTTGAAAATGTGCTCTTTGCATTGAGGACAATAATACACGATAGTACAGGTTACAGCCCAGCTGAGTTAGTTATTGGTTGTAACTTGAGAACAACAATCATATTATTTTATGAGACCTTAACAGCGCAATTTGAAAAAGAAAATGATATTTCATATGATTTTAAATTTTTAATTTTTAAATCATAATAATTATTGTCAGACTTGCTGTCAGGATCTTGAAGACTGTAATGATTCTGACGACCGTGACACAGCGCTGGAAAGGCAGCCTATGGAGATTTAACACAGAAGATAGAAAAGCAGTCTCTACTCGATTCTTCAAAGAAATATAGGGTCTGTTGAGAATACTGGAAGTGTGTGTCATCGTTAACAAATGATTAGTGTAATTTTAAGTATTCTGTGGACTTATAGAATCATTGATTGCTAAAATAATGTGTTCTAAATTTGCGGCACAAAATTAATGGAATGTCATAACAATATTGTTGCTGTATTTGTGAGAATTCCCAGGTAAATGGCTATTGCCAAGAAAAGCTCATTCTCGAATTGATGTTTTTATCAATGTTATTCTGTCTAGTATTCCAAATTATGTGATTTATGTAGACAATAAAGCTTGCAATTTCATCTTCCCACAGAATAGCTTCCAATAGCGAAAGTGAACTACTATGTTGAGAAAATGTCTGAAATCTGAGAAAAGTATTAAAGCCCCGACAATATCAATATTTATAAATATGAAACTTTGTGACCGAAATTGAAATTTGGCTGAAAGAAAATAAATGTGCCGATGGAATTTGGATCGTTCTCTTTAACCAAAATGTTTAACAGTTTGTGATCCATGAATATAATAAATGATCTGCCCTCAAAAAGAAGTTTAAAATGTTTGATGGCCAAACACCTCTCAATCATGCGCTGAGTATTTGTGAGGTGCAAAAGATGTTAAATAAATAAAAATTTGTTTTATTCCAGTGAAAATTTGATGTGAAACCTCACTGGTTACCTGGTCGGAGGAATCTGTTGTTGAACAAATAATTGAGTCTTGAATAGGATGTATGAACTAGGTAGCTTTTGCTAATGCAAATTTTATTCTTTGAAAATGTATTTTGTGTTACTATTTTTCATTTCACTGCAAGGGTTCATTGTGCTGTCTTTTTTATTCCCACACAGTATTGTGTAAGAAATTGTTGTATTTTTTTTAGAATTTGGGGTAAACTGATGGTAGAGATTCCAAAATGTTTCTCAAACGTGTAATGAAATGTAGTACTTGGTTGTTTCTGTTTGTATCAAGTATTGAAGTGATTTTATGCTTCTAGAAATGAACTTTTAGTTTGTAGTTGGCAGAATTCCCTGCACAATCATTGGTTATTTAACCTTTCGAAGACCTGGTTTAAATGTGAGTTTCTCCATAAAGTGTTGCAATGAATGTATCATGCATTTATTGAAAGATGAAATCAAGTCATTTCAAAACCATGTCTATAAAGCTATTCGATAGTCTGTGGGGCGTTGCGTAGGAAAAATGACATATAAAAAAATTCGAACAGCCCAAATGGAGCAACTATTACTGTTTTAGATGCATCACCATTGTTCACGAGTATTTGTTGGCATGCACATGAAGGAGTAAATGAGAGCAGCATGAAATACGTGATTTATATCAATTAAAAACGGCAATGATTAACGAGCAATCATTGCTATGTGGTTTAGTGTACAGTAATCAACGCATTCCTCCATCCACTCAACGTTTTCTGCATAAGATGTAAATGCCTTGATCAGTTGATGTTTGAAAGGCAGTAAAATCCTTGTTACAGCACAGAATTGAGTTCGATTTATTTGCTATGCATTTTTCTTAGAATACCCTCCTATCTTTTGTTAATTTGTATACACAGGAGGCCCTTTCCTTTCAATTAAATGTTTGATGTTTTGTTCTTTAATATTCCTATTTAAGATGTTAGGCAGCAGCCAATCTGGAATCTTGAAGAGTTAATTTCTATATGGGCAACTTGCGATGCAAGATATTAGCACTTTGGTGTTAGTACATGAAATTTCAGCTACCATCGATTAATTATTACACTCTTGCTGCGTATTTTAAGCATCAATGCAGGGAAAAATTACATATTTTTGGAACCTGTTTTTTGCAGGAACAGTACGCAGGATATTTTATCTCCGGTGTCTTTTAAAATTTCCGTAGCTGTTTTTCTATCATTAATATGCAATCTGTTCAACGTAAATCTATGACTCTAGGCAGCCAAACAGAAACAAGAATTTAGTTTTCTCGAGGGGTATAGTGTGGCTGGCCTCCTTTTGGTGCACCCAGGGTAACGCTGAATCTGCAACAGCCTTCGCCAATTTCTCGCTGTATGACTATTTGCGGATTCAACTATATAAAATTAATCTGGCCTAATCACCTATTTGTATGCTCTGGGACATCTCTCACCTATGATTAGGGAACATCTCTTTAGTTGCAGATCTCTTTCTGACTTTCGTTCCAGTGATGATCTACGAGCTCTCTCTCCTTCTACTTCATTATTGTAGATAGCTACTTCTGGAGCTACTTCATTATTGTAGATAGACGCCTCATATCTAAAAAGACGATGGTGGGCGTAGTTAAAAAACGTTTTCTTGATCGCCAAATTGTTCTGTCGTTTACATATTTGCGTGTACCTATATGCCTTAATATTCAAATGTTTTTGATAAAAACACATCTCTCGTTCCTTATAATTTCCTATATTTAAATTACAAAATTAATATCTATTTCGGAGATATGAATTGCCATAATATCTATCATTTTTTGAGAGTATTATGATCTATATCAAAAAATGATATCTATCATTTTTGAGAGACACATTTAATGGTAAGTCAGCGGGTTATTATCATATAGTTCAAGGACATCATATTTATTATGGGTGACAGATTTGATTAAGTGGGATATGGTTTTAATTCTCATATTTGGTTCATCAATTTAGAAAAATCATCATCACTTATGGTGTGAATGCTTCGTTTATTGAATGGTAAGGGTTGTAGCAAGAGTCTTAAAAATTCATCTGCTTTTGGTTTTGCCAATTTTCCTGTCTCATTTAAAATTTTTAGATGGTTTCCGATCTCGTAGTTTGAGATCCCTTAAAAGTTATTGAATTAATTGCGTTCCCTCTCAGCAAACGTAGAAATCAAGTATTATTCAACAAATTCATAATTGTTCCTGTTATATATACATATTTTTATTAATCTATTTCCTATGTAAGTATTTTTACTTAATTGAATTGGTAATATAATTATATTTTGCTTAATCGGTGACAACACTGGTGTTCTTAAACCATGATTCCACTAACCTTGGGATGAAGTTCCAGATTGGAGATATCCAATCTGGAACCTTGACTTATTGGCAATGGAATTTTAATCTTTCATTCGACTTTTTTGTTCAGACTCGTTAACATGCTGCTTTGTTCCATGTGTTGGGTTCTCTTATTTTAAAGTGAACAATTGCCATGACAACTACTGATGTTGCCACTCAGACGTATGAAACTTTGCTCTCACACATGCCATCAGTGAAGGCAACATGAGATATTTAAGGTTGTGATAATAATGTAAGCTAGTCAATATTAGATTGCTTCTATGTTATTTTTGTTTTTCACGACAGTATTTTAAATACGTAAAAAGTAAATGTAATAAAACTCTATGAGAATATCACAAGATCATTACCATTCATTATTTCATTGTTCGTAATGTTTGAATCTTCTTTAAAGAGTTCCATTTACTCGGTTTTTTTTCTGGATAGTTTCAAAGTATCATAATTACCCACACACAGTTTTTTCTATTAAATCATCTGTATTCCTCAATTTTTTCCAATCATCAATCAGATGATTTTTTATTTCTAGACAATTTACATTTAATCTCATCTGTTAGTTCAATTGTTAATGATTTGTTAGCTGATAAGATAGTTCGACTTTTCAAAACTATTTTTCCAAGTATTAACGTTATCAAGTTTGTAGAACCATATGATTTCAAAAGACACTATGATCCTTCACAATAACATTCCTAATCACGTTTGGTCGGTGATTTTTATAAAATAAACTAAGATAAAAGTATAGAAAAAAAGAAAAGTTAGGGCATGTACATGTATTTAATTTTATATTTTATGCATAACTGTTATTGATACCTATTAGTATAATCGTGAATTCAAGTAAAAATTTAAAATGATACATTTCATTAGATTATTACAGAAATTAATGTTAACCTCGGAAAACTATTCACATAAGTATCATTTTATTTATTTTAACATCCTACATGAATATTCATATTTTTATTAAAAAATAAATACATAATTGCTAAATCATCATACATTTTATTAAATACCATTTTTTATAAGTGAAATTATTTAAATTCCTAGGAAAATATTGATAAATTTCTTTTTTAATTCCAAAGAAAATTAGTCATTGTAAAAAATATCTTATTAAATCTCAAAAATGAATAAGGGTATTTGAATGATAAAAAAATAATTAAAGTCACTTTTTTGTATTTTTAACATATTGGAAAAATGTATTAATCATAAGAAAAAAATATTCGCACTTGTTAAATTTTATAATTTCCTTATAGAATAATTAAATATGATATTAATGGAAAAACTATAAACTGAGAAAATTCTTATATCTAGTTTTTGTCTTTCTGAAATGTATTAAAAAAATTTCTATTTTTTAAAGACATGCATAAATTCAAATTACAATATTAAGATATATTATACTAACTGTGAATAAAATACATTCAAAGTTTAAAAGTAATAAAATTATTTATTATTCTTAGTGCTATTGCTTTTATTGAATTAAGTAATTTTAAATCTTAAGATTAGGCTTATGATCTACATATTAATCTTCAGAAATTTAGCTCCTATCAGCTTAACTCTTCTTTTTTCGTAAGTAAATATTTAATATAAGAATGAGAAAGAGAAATATTAAATTCTGTGGTTTAATACGAGTGTGTAAACTTACCGGAATATCTAATAATTTTCATGCGTGAAGAAGATATTTTAGTTATGGGAAGCAACGAGACATTATAAATTGCTTTACGCTTAATAGCTGGCATTGTTCGATAATCTCGTAAAGTCTCGTGAGTGACGGGAAATTCAGGAAACTTTATCAAACAATTTTAATTCAGTTAGCTGCTTTTAATATCAAATCCATTGACTCCAGGGAATCTAAAATGTTTGAGACATTTTGTTATAAGGTATTTTGGTGCAAAATCACATTTTTATGAAAGAAAATATATCCATATACTATCATTCAAAGTATAAAAGAAATGACAGCAAAGAAGAAAAATGGAAGAAAATGTAACGAAGTTCTAAAACTAATCTTGGTATAGTACCTAAATCTATTATTTTTAATTAAATAATGTTATTGAAGTTTTAAACTTTCATCATTGAAATGATTTTGATATGTCATGGTTAGTTTTTACTTTTTGTATTGATTCGAAATGCATTGAAAAATATAAATTAACTAATCTAATGTTTCACAAACTATAACATGAAAGATATTTTTTTAATTAAAAATATTACAAAATTACTGTTAATTAACTTATGTGTATTACAGTGAATTCTTTCTCTCTCTCTCTCTTTCATTAAAATTGAATTTTAATACAATCATGGGCAATAAAAAAGTTCACTAAAATTTGAGGCTAAAGAAAACCTTTAAGATTATGGAAAATACATTAGTTTTAATTTCAAATTTTTGATATCCTTATGAGAGCAGTAATATATATTATCAGTAAACGTTAAGCACTGCTTAATATAAATAAATATTGTTGTACAAACAAAATATATGTATAAAGGTAGTATTAAATTTCACAAGTATTATATGAAGAGTTCCTGTAATAAAAATTGCAGTGAATATGCTTAAGGATTTTGATTTTATTTTTCAAATTAGAAATTACTTCTAAGAAGAAATGACAAAAAAACAAATTAACTTAATAATTAGATTAATATATAATTATAAATTAACTAAATTTTATAATATAATAAGCTTATAAGTGCTTTACATATAACATTGCAAAGCTAAAGCAAATATTTAATATATATTTCTTACTTCTTATTTAATGTTGCTGTTGTCGTGGGCTAGCTAGGCTGGCATTATGGAGTTCGCTGCTCCATTTTTCCAACTGAACCAAATTTTGGTATGGAGTCCGACTTCCTCAGTACACACATGCCATAGGTACCCGTTTATAGGGTAGGCAACATTCACAACCCATTCATACAATGAAAGGACAAAGACAGGATAGATAGATAGAGAAAGAAAGTACATCCATGCCCGAAACGGGATTCGAACCCAGGAACTCCTCATCCCCTGTCAGGCAGGCTGACCACTAGACAAGTTGGGCGGCACTTCTTATTTAATAATTGTATGAATTGCTCTTGGCCTAGTAATGGAATTTTAACCACGAATACATTTTTCATTTTTCTGCATGGTATACATCACATCTATAAATTCTGCTTAGCAAAAAAGGACTCATATTTTAAGAATTCCACGTTATAATGTGAAAACGTGTGTATGTGTAAGAATCCAATTATTTAAATAAATCTCTAATAATTACTCTTTTTTCAAAAATTAGAAAAAAGTTTAAATAATTACTTTTTTTAATATCAGAGAATTAATAATTTTCCTTTTTTTTAAGTTTCACTTTTCTTTTACGCAAATTGGAAAATATTGTATTCATAATTATTATTTACAAACTATCATACTTACTATTTTGCAATGTAATATTTCTATGGTGTTATTATTTTCTTGAATAAAATAATAAATGTAGTATTTTAAAGAAAAATATAATATTTTATCTTGCGCAATGTAATTAAAATACCTTACAAAAGTATTCCTAGTGAGGGTTTCTAATATCGTTCCTTAATGTGGAGCTTTTAATTAATTCAAGAAAGTGAAAATCCTTTTATATTTTCGCAAATGTAAATAAATCAAAAGAGAAAACAAAATGATTTATATCAACAAATGCTTTTGTTGCTTCACTATTCTCATTTCCGGAAGATGTTACTTTCATAGTTTTTTTTTCCATCGAAATAAATTCAAATTCAAAATTGGTCAAGGGCTCAAAAAAAAC
>CM075858.1:3048023-3063023 GCA_037975125.1 Latrodectus hesperus | reverse complement strand
ATATATATATATATATATATATATATATATATATATATATATATATATATATATATATATATATATATATATATATATATATATATATATATATATATATATATATATATATATATATATATATATATGATGAAATTTAACATCATAACATCATTAATTTAATTCAATTGTAACTTGAAAATAAAACTAATAAATAGTACAGTAAAAAATAAAAGTAATATAAGAAAAACAAAGAACTACAAATGTTAAATTGAGTAAGTAAGTTTATTGAATTTAAAATTCCAAGAAAGGAATTACGTCTTACAATTTCTTCAGTTTATAAGCCAAATTATTATTATTTTGACTTTTACTGAAAAATAAAGTCAATTTCCAATTATTTTTACTGGGAATTTCGTTCACTTTTTTTTGCTATCTCTGAGAAAAAATAAGCTGAATTTCAATATTTCTAGAATTTTTAGGAAAACAATAATATGTCTAAGATATTATAAATTTGGAATTGAAATATTCTTAAATATATTTCAATTCCAATTAACAAATATGATTATTATATTATGTTAATATAATAAAATTCTTTAAATGTAATATCTTTAAATTCTGGATTATTATGATGATTTAATATTTTTTATGTCCACTACACGAGATGTCAGTATTATCCTAATATATAAAGCAAAATATCTAACATTGTAAAAATATTCTAATTACATATTTCATTAGAGAAATTTGTTACACATTTTAAATAAAATTAAACTAAATTAGCTTAATTTTGACAAAATTAAGTAGGTATTATTTCAAAAAAGTTGGATAAAATTTTTAATAAAGAAGAAACTACTCAAGGAATGCATATTATTATGTTTTAATTTTAAGAATCGAAAAATCCTATAAATGTATGGAATCCTATCATGTTTATGCTAAATAAAAATCTATTCGATATTTTTAACATGCCTGTTTGAAGAAGACTGCTATAAACTAAACTCAATTATAACGATATTTTCTTATTAAAATGTGGAATATTCATATTTTTAATTTGAGTAACAAATTAAAATTTCAAAATATATAATTTAAACACTAATCATTTTAAATTATACTTCAATATTTTATTCCAATTTATAATTTTATAGCCTTAAATAAGATCTAAGGTAATAATAAAATCTTGATTTTAAAGTAAACCTTCTAAAAATATTTTTAAATAAGTGATTCACTCTAAAAATTAAATTAATTACAAGGAAATTTTGAATGCTTATGTCTAATCCTATCATTCCATTTTAGATATCTAATCCTATAAAGTAATGCAAAATGTCTAATCCTATAATGCATTTTAGAAATCCATATAATATGATAAATACTTTTAAAAGAGTAAGAACTTAAGACCTAATCTAATTACAGTATTTGAATTTTAAATAAAATTGTTTAATTTTTTTAAGTTATTAATATTTACTTTGACATTTAATTTTCAATAAATCCTTAAAAAATGGCAATGAAATTGAATTAATGTTATTTTCCATTTTATCTGAAACAATCCAGTTCATTATTGATGAATCTGAAAAATAAGTAATATCATATAATTCATGCGAAAATTTGCCAAAATATAACATTTAATTATCTGACATTTATGGTTTTTTACATATGCGCACAAAACTCAATATATCCCCAATGGTATATTGGAATAAGCAACTAAGAACTGAACTTGCTTATTTGCACTATTGCTAAGAAATTGTGATTTTTCTGCATTAATTTAGTTTTTTTTTTCAATAATGAGCATTTTGGGGGAAAGAAAAACGATGTTTTAGTAATTAGTAATTTTCCATTGTTTTACACTTCGGTGTAGGAAAGGCCTGAAGTTATTAAAACGCTGAATAATTCACCGCAGACCAATTATTGGACTACGATGGTAGAAAAAAACAGTGAAAAATGTCGGCACAGAATTAATTGGGAGTGAATTTCAATAGCTGATTCAGTTAAACAACGCTGGAAGATTTAATTAAACATTTCATGCGTTTTATTGGGGTCTGGGTTAGACTTACAGATCGATAAAGTAATTTTCGCAGCTCTAGGAACATCAGTTAATGTTTTTTTTCTTTCTCCTAGTATTTTATTAACTAGTCAGGATTTTTTTTCCTCTCATGAATTATTTACTGTGTCATTTGTCGGTGAAATCATAGCTTAGAACTTTATCACAAAAGGAAGATTCTAATTAAAATTAAGTTCTTTGGAAAATGGGTCGTATATTTAAATACAGATAATAATTGTAATGATTTGATGAAGAGGAAAATAATGAATTTTAGATTAAAAAATTCAATTAATTCAATTTTTCGAAAGACAATTCAACCTCATTTTATTAAAATTGAGAGCTTTCTTGATCTATTTAATAGCACTTAAGAGGAAATAAAAATGATCATTTTAAGAATATAAATTTGCTTATGAAAATTGAAGTAACTACTTTTAAACAAATGGAAATTTAAAATTTTTACAGAAGATTAAAAAACAAATTAATTTGTTGGCATAAAATGATATAAACAGTACGTCTTTTCTCTAATAATTTTAATCATTTACAATTAGGAGTATTACAGAAGTCCAAAATGTCATATTCAATTTATTTTTGATGTATTTCAGTAGAAATAAATTAGATATTATCGTTAATGCTTCAAGGTGATTTTGTGTAAATATAAACTTTAATTTCAGTTTTTTTATTCAAATAGCATTTCATAAATTCAATTAGCCATTAATTTAATTTGAAAAATAGATTTTTATGATAAACATGTTTATTTTCATATTAAGGTAGTTTAGACTATTTATTAAAAACTCTTTATTTATATTATTTGTGAATTTATTATTTATTATTTTTGTGAAGTATATAAAGGTTTAAAAATTTTACCAAAATTCTTTTAATAATAAGTATTATTATTATTGTAAGTATTATTATATTAAGAGCAATATTATAGTTATTAAATATTTTTAAAAGAATTTGCATTCGCTTATTTTTGCAAATTTATCAAAGTATGTATTTGTATTTCTTATCATAAAATTAATTTCCTTAAATGTATAATTTATAATTAAAAGAAAATTATAATTGGTTAATTAAAACTATTTTTAACACTTTTTTATTTAAAATCATCACTTATTTTTGTGTATTAAATTTAAACTACGTCTTTCTTTAAAAAATAACATAAAGCATTGATTAATTTACATCAATATGTCTAAATTCAATCAAAAATTCATAAAATCTCATTTCCTGATAGTAAAATATACTGCTTACTATTAATTCCAAGAAATGTAATCATTAGGAAAAAAAGGTTTTTTGAGAAGAATACCGAAGGGAGAGTACCAAGCTCGAAGGACAAAAAAGTAATGAAAATACTTTTTTCCGTACCTTGTAATCTTTCCACAAGTAACATGACTTTCGACTTAAATTTAGAAAAAAAAATAGTAGTTTGATAAAAAGTAGGTTGTACAAAATCAAGAATCTAAAAACGTTAAAGAAAATATATTTAATAGAAAAGAAAGAAAGTACTATAGACAATGTTCCAGGTAAGAATGATTGAGTGACTTTCATTGTAGTTGGAGAGATTCTCCATGTTTAAATTAATCTTTGCAAAACGGTTTTTTATTTTTGCAATATAAAATTGTATATTGTTCTTTATATTAAAGCAATTTATTTATACTGTTAAAAGAGTTAAAAAAGAGAGAAGAAATGTCTAAGCACTTTCCTACCTCTATGCAATGCTAAAGATAGCAATTAAATATTTTTTTATATTATACTGGCATCTCATTTCCTTAACTAACACATGTTACACAGAATTTCAAGAAACATTATAATTCCCTCTGTGTTGTATATTTTAAAAACAGATTTAATCAATATTAGTGTTTGATGCATAGGTTTATCTGAGATCTGAATAATATTATATTGTGATATTATTCTATGTATATATATATATATATATATATATATATATATATATATATATATATATATATATATATATATATATATATATATATATAAATATATATATATATATATATATATATATATATATATATATATATATATATATATATATATATATATATATATATATATATATATATATATATATATATATATATATATATATTCATTATCTCTAACAAAAAATAAAAAAAAACTTTTTATACATGTTTCTCCTTTTACATGTGTTGAATAAAAATCTAAGATTATAACGGCTCTTCTTTCGAAATCGGCATCAAAATATGGAATTTGTTGAATACTTAACTCCTAGAATCAATTAATTTTATGGATTTAGTTATTCAAACTAATTTAAAAAATATATCTAGGCCGAATGTATGCGGGGAACTATCTATCCCTTATTTAATATACGCAATATTTTAAACACCTTGCAATTGCTGAAAAATAATAATTTTTTTGTGAAATTTCTCAAACGTTTTAATATATAAATTAAACTGTCTTGAGTTTTATTCAATTGTGGTAAATCCTTGTTAAATAAGAAGGAATAAAAAATTACTAGATAACAGTGATTGTGTGTGTGTGTAAAAAGATTTTATGCATGGTTTGGAATGTCTGGTAATAAAGAAATAATAGCGAATCGCAATTTGTTTTGTCATACGTAATCATTCGAAATAATTCGCAAACTACAGATTAATTTCTTTGATAAGGTACTTGTACATGATGAACATCATATTTTAAAAACAAGCTACATTTTTATTCATGTTTTCATAATTTAAAATAATAATTATCTAATTTCAGTATATGGTAATAAGTTTTAATTCTCTAAAATTTGATAGAAAAATTAAAATTAATTTCAAGATTTAACTTTAATTAAATAATAAAAATAGATTATATATTATTAATTATGTGATAGATATCAGCTCTTTTTATTTTGGTTTTTGTGAGCAATAAAGATAACCACTCAGATTGTGAACTTTTCTAAAACAATCAAATAATTATTAATACTCAACACATCATGACGAACTACATTACTAAATGAGGCTTTAATTACTTTTTTAATACTTTTTAATAACGCCATTTAAAGAATGTTATTCATATTACAGAACAATTAACTATAATTAAATAGTGACAATAAAGGTACAAACAGTTTATATTAAAATGACTCTTAGGTTAACCTTTTATATAAACAATATGTAGAAAATTTCATAAATTACAGATAAAATGATTTCCTTCTTTTATTTGTGTTTATCAAACTGAGTTAGTGTATTTATATCTTTTTCTTTTGTACATATTTCTGCACAGATGACACATAATCCAGGATGCCAAATTCTGAACATTTTTTGTCGACCAAGAAATGTTGCCAAGGTGACGTATTGTGACGTTTCACGATGACATAGTCAAAGGGAATTTTCTACATAATTTTATGTCTTCCTCTGTATGACATAATAAAATTCAAGTTGCCATATAAACAAGAAAATCCTCAAAAAAAAAACTCAAAATTTAGCATCTTGGATTATATAGCATCTGTACCGTTTGCTTGAATTTCATTTTTTCTTTATTAATAATTTAAACTGTGTAAAATAGTTTGGATTTAAATTAGGTATTATTTAATTTTTTGATTAAAATTTTTTGATTTAATTGATTACAATTTGCTTTTAAAATAACAATAATGTAACTGAAAATCAAGAAATAGTAATAAACACTTTAGTTATTTTTAAATAATAATATTTAAAACGATAGAGAAAATTTTCTAAACTATTAATTAAATAAAATTTTTAAATGGAGAAGAAATAAATTTAAATTACAAGAATGTTAAATTAAATAATCCATACTTCACTTGTATATTCATGTAATGAAGCTACAAAAACATTATGACCATTTCTACAGTGTGACATTGAGCCCATTTAGAAGTCATGAAATATATTTAATTCAGTCGGAGAAATATATAATTAATCCAGAAGATTGTGAAACATATGTGTGTTTGTGCATTTCATGAAAAATACTGCTGATCTAAGTGTCTTCGATAAAGGACAGATTGTGAAGGCTCGAACACTCACAAACGGTGCCGCCGAAACTGTGTGGTTCATCGGCTAATCACTGGCTGTTTTGGCACCAAGTTCCGTATAATCCATGATTCTAAATTCTGAATTTTTTTGGCAATGAAGAAATGTTGTCAAGATGACGAATCGTGATGTGCGCGATGACGTAAATACTAGAATTAGCAAAGTAGAATTTTTTTGTATAATTCTTATAGTTCTCCATACGTATGAAGCAATAAAAACGGAGTTGCCAAATCCATAAGAAAATTCGCCAAAAATCGCCAATCTCAGAATTTGGAATCCTGGTTTATTCGGCATCTATGCCATTGTTTTAAATACAAATGCAAAACCAAGCTGTGCCAAATGTGTGCATTATGGTGAGACGAATACAGTGTTTAATGTCCATACATCATGAATGACATCACTTAAGAATGCACGTAAGCCAATTTATGTGAAGGACTAAGTTAATGAAGAATATTTATTAGAAGTGTTGTGTGCATATTGATAAATCACATTATTTATAAAAACAGACTTCACCCGCAGTACCATTTAACATAAATTTCATCACATTAAGTAGCCAGAATATTGCAAATTTATCTTTATTAGATAGTTCTTTTATTTAAGCATAAATAATTTATGCGCATTTTCTCCCACCAAAAAAATTGCTTAACCCTAATTTTAATACTGATTGCTTTTTGGCAAACTTTTGCAAGAACTCCTTATTTTCCTTCTTATCTGTTTAACAACTAAAAAAAGCATGAAATACATTCATCTGATTGAAATGTAGGTATCAATATTGAACCAGTTACACATCTTGATACGTTTGGTTTTTTTGTTGCTCGCATGTAAGTTTTTGCAGAGTTAAAATCATGAGAGGTAAAGACAGCAGAGCAACGTAAAACAAAATGAAACGATAGCAATGTAAAATTCAGAGTCTTACATACAATTTGTTCTAAATGCATTGTGATGTATTTTTCGTATACGTGAATAGCACAAAACGGATTGTTTAGTAATTTAGTTTCTCCATACCTGTTCAAATCTGATAAAATGTATCAATATTCATAGTTCAAGGGCCGTGGTGACCTGGTTGGTTAGGGTGTTTGCTTTCATTATCGGAAAGTACTGAGTAAGACCCAATTGAAGAGTTAAATACGTCTGAAACACGTTTAATATGTCATGATCGCACTGTCCTCCATGTGAAATGATACTTCTAAGGGTGATAGGCTAAGTCAGGAGGTCTTCTGTTTGGTTGGTCCCTATTTCTAAAATACGAGGACACACTTTCGAGTCTAAGATGGCACACCCATTGGGTGCTCCACTGTATAAGGTGCAACACTCCCCCATTTATAATGCTAAAAGGTGGAAATCCTAGAAGCGAGGCATTACACAACATAAACATATTCTTAGTCCGATAAATTGTTATAACTCATGTAAATATCTTGTATATAGCGAACATCTTTTTTAAAATACAATTTTAATTTGTAATAGTGTCTATATAACTTTCCTTGAGGCTTGTATTTGAATTCTTTTTAGTCATTTCTGAACTTTTGAAAATGTTATTAGAATTTTTACTTGAGGATTACATTATAAATTGTTATTTTTCTCTTCCTGATATAATAATTTAAAACTTAACAACCCAAGATACAGAAAATTATTTCTTAGATAAAAATAATTGGAAATTTTCTGTATTCCATTAATTGATATTTTTTCTTTAAATTTTGTACTTAACTTGGCAAGATTTTATTACCTCTTTTTAATTAAGATGTTAATAGTGTCATAAAATTGCAACTTTGAAAACGGCGCTATATAAGACTAATCAAATTTTGAGATAAATTTCATGAGTTTTGTAATTTTTTTTGAATAAATTAATTGAAAATTTTATTTATGGTTTTAATCAAAAGATAATGATCAGATATAGCTTGTTCAATCCCATTTGTTACAAATCTTAATTTTTATTATATATACTGCATAAATTTCACTACATTTATTCTAACAAATATTGTTCTTTAAATTATATACATCAGATATGATGTTTCTTAAATTATATTTATAGATAGACTGTTAAGAGTCTAATTTATATAAAAACGAATTCAAATCTCAGTATTTTTTATTTTAATCTACATCTTATTGTTGAGTACACAATGTAGTCAAACGAATAAAAGTCTAAGCATTTTTCGTAGTGTTTGTGCATACGTCTAAATATTTTTTTTTTATTATTTTCTTTAATTTCATTTTTGAATTATCTTTTCAGATATTATTGCAATAATATGCATGAAAAAGAATTTCTTCGCTTGGTTTGATTATTAACATAAAAAAATGATGTACTTTTTATGCTCATTTTTGTTTTTGGGTTAGCAAGAAAATTGGTACTTTTCTGAGTATTTTAGAAAATTAGAAAAACAAATAAAATGAATATAATTTCAGTCTGCTTATATCTTGCTTACCACAATGACAGGTAATAATCGATACAACAATACAATCTTAAATTCTCTCGCTCGAACTCTAAATATAACATTCCTATTTCCAATAAAACCTCAAATATTAATTTGATTCATTATTAAAAATACCCATGAATAAAAATAAGATTAACCATGTACTTTATTTCACATAAATTCCTAGTATTTTAAAATAAAATATCAAATGAGGATAAAGTTTAATGAAAATAAATTTCAAAAAATGCAGTCAATTCACTTAGAAAATAATGAGGTTTTTCGATGAGGAACATTAAATTTATCTGATTTTACAATCGTTTCTTATTATCGCTGATAAAATCTGATAATCATTTGTCTGATTATTATTTGACTTATCTGATTATTTAACTAACATCTGATATTAATATTAATATCTAATAATTCTAATATAATTATCTTAGTTTAAGAACATTGAATTTAAGCCACAAACTACCAGAAAACATAGGAACATTAACAACCAGGACAACTAGGACATAGAAATTTTTTATATGACTATTGTGTCATATATTACGTTTCTGACACATTGTATCATATTTATGTTAAAGCTTAAACTGGATTCAATAAATATGACTTATAGTCAATTAAAATACAGAAAATTCTATTTAAAAACAATACTTGAATATATATGCAGTTCTTATATTTTAATATTTTATAGAATTACATATTTTGATTTTTGACGTTTCTTTAAAATAAAAAGAATTTAATATAAAACATATTTTTTTCATTCATTCTTTAGTCTACTAATATTTAACGAAATACTTGATTACAATATTAAAATTTAATTTAAAAATTTGATATTCGCTTCATGTAAAATAAACTAAAAGCAAATTCAATGATTCTCAATTATTTTTTTCCATAATGTAATCTTTCGTTAAAAACCTAAATAATGATAATTAGAAGATATGAGTAATTGTGCTTAGATTTCTTCATTCAGAAACGTCTACATTGACATTTGCTTAAAATAAAAAATTATGATTAATGAGCTACAATATCAGAAATTATGAATACGTCATCCCAAACAATTCAAACTTTGCAATTTTTTACTATTTATTTTGTAAGCCTTTTTAGAACAAAAAATACCATGGGATAATGTACATTTGATACATTTTAATACTATGAGGAGAATATAAATCAGGAATTTATTTAAATAAATTCCCAATGGAATGACTCACGCATGTAAATATGGTAAATAACAGATTACATTTAACTATGAATTGCTTTTAAAAGTTTGTACCAAATTTATTTGAAAAACATTTTTTTTATGTTGAAGGTACTTAAAGTAAAGATACATATAATATGAAAATTTCTTAAATATTTTAATTATAATAAAGGCTATGATGCAGAAAGTTGAATTTTAAAAATGATTGTGTTTTTGCAAATTTACATTTTAAATCAAAAACTTTTTTTAAAAAGAATTAGAAATGAAAATAATTTTAGTTGTTTAAGTTATTTACAAGAAAATACTAATTTTTAATCCAATGCATCATAACGAAATAGCAAACAAAAATTATTGTAATAGAAACAATACAAAATATGTATCATGAATTGTACATCCTTTAAAAATATAATTTATCAAATAATATTGAATTTTTGCACGATATTTAATTATGTAATTTTCTAGATTAATTGCTGATAAACCGAAAGTTTACTGAAAAATTTCTTGGAATGAAATAAAAGTCTTGTAATTATTCCGTGTAATTTTCCCAGTAAAACTTACAATTATTTGAAAGTTTTTATTCTTGCAATTTATTTTGGTTTTATATAAATAATGACAAATTTTGATAAAAATACAATTAACACTAAAAAAAACGCACATTCAACACATAAAAAAGGTTCCATAAGCTTTTACATCATTTTTAGACATTTCATATTTCATTAAATATTTAAAGATTATTTTATGCTTTATTTTTTAAGAAACTGTTAAATTATTAGTGTATGTTAATATGCTTGATTTTCGATGACTCTGGTAAATTAAAAGTTAATGTTGGTTTTATTAAATAATATTGCTGTGCTGTGATTATAGCTGTCATTAAGCTACAAAATATGCTCATTCAGTAATTATGTCTAATGAATTTTATGAAATTTTGTTTTAAGATCAACAAAGTATTTGTTGATCTTAAAACAAATACATTGTAGATCTTATCAGAAATACTCTGCAAAATACTGAGCATTATGTTAGCGATTCTTATCAATTTAAAAATTATTTTGGTATTATACGCGCGTATTATTTTTCCCCATAATTTTAATAGACGCTCTTACATTTTCTTCGAAATATGAATAGAAACAAGATATTATCATGAGCAGCAACTGGATGTAGTTATTATCATCAGTATTCATATTTTTCTAGATAAATAGGTCATTGTGAATATATTGTATCTTTATTTCCCTTCTTTTTTCTTATCTTATTGAGCGTAGCAATAAGAATCGCATTCTTGTCGATAAGTATGATGCCTAAAGATTCTACAATATTATGTTGCACCTGAACCTATCAGTGTCAATGAATATCATTTATTCTACCACTACTTGTTATGTACAACGCTGCAATTTCCAAAATAATGATACAGATAAGTCTAAATTATAAATAGTGGTATAAATATCTACATTAAGACGATCGCTTATGATAAAATTGCATTACCTTTAATTTATGTATCCATATGTAGTTGCTAAGTCTAGACCATATGTCGATAAAATATAAGCGATAAATTTTTTTATGACATTAGAACAATTTAGCTCAAATATTTAAATGAACGTTTTGTTAAAAAAACACGCTATGATGGCATCAGTTAAACTTTTCTTGTTCCATTAAAATTAAAACCAAAATATATCATAAATTAATAGAAACTATATTGGAGCTAAACTTTCTTATGACTTTTTGTATTAATAAATTGTATTATTAGTTGGCCGTTGTTGTTGCACCAGCATGCTTCTCTGTACCTAGTCCTGAGATGGGCTCTACCAGTTAGATAGAAACAGCCAGGTGGAGTCTTCGTAATTTTAAAGCAGGGACCAAGCAGAAGACCCCCAATACTTGGCCTGCCACCCCAAGAGGTATCATTTCACTTGGAGGACATTGCAACCAAGCCCAGTTTTAACGTGCCCCAGCCACCATTAGGGAACACGACGAATCTTCGGTTGACTATTAGTGGGCCTTGATAGCCTAGTGGTTAGGGCATCAGTTTTCCTTCCTGAAGGACATAATTCAATTCCCAATGCCGCCAAAATCCCACCGAGTACATCCTATGTACGTTAAATCTGTGGAATCGAATGACCGGTATCGGTCGTTGAACAGTTTCCATGGGTGTAATGGGTTGGAAAAAATTTCCTCCCGCTCCAGATCAAAGTCAAAATTGAGGGAGTGGATTCTCTGGCGGTGCCATCTATCGGAGGAATTATAAGCACTTTCACCTTCGTGGTGCTCTAGTTAAGCGAAAGAGGCACCCTATTGACTTAAATTAGCATGGCCAATGGCATAGCGAGTTTGGATTGGCCAAGTGTCATATGTAACAACAGCATTATTAGTGGATATGAAATTTTCAGTCGCCATAAAAATTTAAAAATTAAAACCCTCAAGAGTCCTTACTAATACTTCAATCATTATGACAAATAGAAATTTAAGTTGTGTTTTTAATATCAGTTTGGAATCCAAATTTAAACCTGGAATTTTTATTTTAAATAATGATGAACTGGAATTCTTCTAAAATAACAATCAATTCATTAACATATCGTAAGCAGTTTTTGTGTTTAACTCTATTTATCTTATTTTGCTAAAATCGGCTATATGTCTTTTTATTTATTGCTTTAAGTTTATCATAATTGGCGTAGAATGTATACACCAAATGTTTGCAAAATTCATTAGAATTATAAAGTAGATAATTAATGATACCCTTTATTGCTTTAAAATAAATAATTTCTAAACATTGATAATAACACAATAATAATAATAATAAATACAATGCAGCCATTGTGTGTCATTAATCAAAAACGCTGAAAATAATGTCACACCTTTGGTTAGTAGCCTTCTTGTTACTTGCTTCTTTTTCCTATATAAGACATCCATCATTGCCGCTAGTGTTTTTAACTGAAAAGTTGTTATGCCAACGATTACGTTAAACCACTTCTGTGGTTTAGTAACTCACACAAATCGATTTTTCTCTTGAAACATTTGTATTCAGCTGTGTAACCTGGAATCTTGCAGTCTGCAGTTGCATTACATTTCTTAATGATTTTCATACACACGCAAAGGGGGTGTTTTCGAATGTAATTACGCTAAGAATTTCTAATTACATGCTCTCCAACCGCAATTGAAGTAGACAATGCATTTTAAGACTTTGAAGCGTACTTTCACATGATGAAAGCATTTTTGATGCAATGTTCGGCTCATTTTATTTAAAAAGGGAACAGATCTTCAAACTCTTTTATGTAAAACATGTTTTACTTCAAAGTAACCTCCGCTATTTAACACATAAACATTCATTCAATTAAAAAGTATTACTTTTGTAAGATAACTAAGGTACATTTCATTACAGCTGAAATATTGTTAAAGATAATTGATAAGATTTTATGTTTTAAAACATGTTATTAAATGACTAGCAAAATCCATTTAATTTGATAACTTGACAAAACAAATTTAATTAAATATTGCAAGACCAGATTTTCATCATATGCATTATATAAATAATATATATATATATATATATATATATATATATATATATATATATATATATATATATATATATATATATATATATATATATATATATATATATATATATATATATATATATATATATATATATGTATATATATATATATATATATATATATATATATATATATATATATATATATATATATATATATATATATATATATATATATATATATATATATATATATATATATATATATATATATATATATATATATATATATATATATATATATATATATATATATATATATATATATATATATATATATATATATATATATATATATATATATATATATATATATATATATATATATATATATATATATATATATATATATATATACACATATATATATATATATATATATATATTTATTTATTTATTTCCAAATATACCAATGTATTGTGTAAGCTTAGAAAGTTCCTTTGTAATTTAAGCATCATTGTTTTAAACATAAACTCAGTTGTAAAAAATATAACTTTGTAAAACCTTAAAAATTTTAATTTACTGTGAAAAAAATAATAAAAAATTAAATATTTTAAAAATTTATTAAAAATATAAGCAGCAATATTAACAAAATTTAAAAAAATGTTTAATAAAACTTAGTTAATTAAAAGTACAAAAATTCAAAATCATATCATGATATGATATTTAATGTGCATTCATTAGTTTTAAGGAAAATAATAATCTAAAATAAATATTGCAGAATTTTTAATTGGAATTTCTATACACAATTCACGTTTTTTTTATATTTTAAAACTTCTAACTATGCAATATAAAATAAATTTTAATTTCTTGAAGAAGTTCATTAAAATTATTATAGTCATTCGATAAAATATGAGACAATTTGGAGGTTAAATTAAAAATAAATATGATTGTCTACATGAAACTTTAATTTGTTGAGAAATAAATTCATCACATTTGTAATATAAAGAGAGTATGTAAATCTTCATATACAATTACACAAATAAAACTTAAATATATTTAACTTTATAAAAATTCACGAATAAAATTTGAAATTAAAAACTGATCATTTTCAAATTTTTAGAGTTTTACACTTTAACGTAATTTATTGTAATTAAGTAAACAATCATTTTTATTGAGAGTATATATACAAATAAAGCTGAATTTAAAAAAGAGAGTTTAATATTTGATAGATCATCATTGTAAGCATTTGATTATTATACATGCTCCCAAAAATTATGTACTACATTCAATTTACTGACTTGAAATACTAAATATCTACATTACAACACGCATTCAAAGCCATTTAATAAATTGTAGGTTATATTTTTAAATGTTGTTTCATGAAATCAAAATTAATTATTTCATGAAAATAAATATTTCCTTCAAAAATTAAGCGATTAAAACAAATAATAAGAACTGAACTAAATCAGTTTTCATTGAATAAAATGTATTTATTGAAATAAAGCAATTAATTGTGAAGAAAGTGAAAAATTTTGCAAAAAAAACTTAAATATAACGGTTAATACTTTTCTTTAAACTCCGATTAATATTTTCAACAGTCAAATATTTCAAGTATATACATATATAATTATAATTTTTCAAAACTTCTATTAACGGAAAGATGTCTACTAAATTTAATAAAATTTAAAAATGCTAAAATGATATTCAAACTATTAATATTCATGTAGATACTCAAAAATATTAGTACATTAATATGAAAATATTCCTGTTGGGTTTTCCCTAAAATGTATATACTCATTAGCAAACTTTTTTACAAATCTTTTTAGTTTATTAATAAAAATTGACAAGAGTTTTTTGTATTAAATAAAAAAATTGTAATTCTTAATTGTGTTAATAAGATA